>PVIJ01006749.1:0-88964 GCA_004024925.1 Scalopus aquaticus
TTTCTGCTGCAGGGTCTTACCCAGATTACTGTGTTGTCATGTCGCCTGTCGCCTCTGGTCTATGGTGATGGTTTCTAACCTTTGTTTCTCGTGATCTTGAAAGTCTCTCTATCCCAGTATCCTGTAGACGGTCTCTCAGGTTTATCTGATGTTTTTTTGTGTGTTTCAGTGGAGGCTGTGGGTTTTGGAAGGACTACCACAGGGGTGGAATGACCTGGTCAGGGGTCAGGGCAGCTACATGCATCACTGATGACACCTTCCGTCACCTGTGAAGGTAGTACTTACCAGCTTTCTCCTGTGTAAAGTTAACATTTTCCCTTTTCTTTATTCTTTGGAACAAGTCACTAAATCTACTCTGCCCACTAGGAGGGGCTGGGCAGGAATTAAGCTCTACCTCTCGTAGGTGGAAGTATCTACACCTATTACTGTTTGGAATTCTATAAGAAAGACTTGTTTACTTTCCCCAGTGTGTTTCATTATTCAGTCATTTGTCTCTATCAGCATGGATTCATGTGTGGATATATTTATACTTGGTGCGATAATCCAAATTCCTCATAGTTCATAATGGGGCGCTCTTGGGATGGCTCCTGTATCCCGTTCATATGTATCAGATTCCATGTTCTTTTTGGCGTTATGTTGTTTCTCATGCTCCAGCCTTAGAATCAGCTATTTTTCCAAGGAGCCCTCTTCTTTTTTGGGGGGGAATGGCATTTTTATGCAAGATTTGGTATTGGGTATGCTTGTTGTTGGGAGGCTGTTTTTGCCTCTGTGTTGTCTCAGAATATCTGTCTCTCTTTAAAACATTATTTTGGAAAATTTCAAGCACATACAAAAGTACAAATTCTCTATCACGCAGCTTGAACAATGAAAGTGGCTAATTTTGTTTGTCCTTTTGGTTCTTTCCCATTCCGCACCCCACATACAGTTACTGTTTTTTTAAATGAGGACCTATTTGAGGCTATGACTTTATTGATAATAAAAACTGTATAAACTTAAGGTATGTAATATGATTTGATATACATGTGTATAGTGAGGTGAATACTGTTGTCAAGCTACTAACATAGCTTCTTCTATAGTTACCTTTTATTTTGTGATGAAGCATCTGAAATCTGTTCTCTTAGCGAATTTCCAGCACACTCCTGATTATCTGATGTAAGACCCAGTAAGAAGCTATATTATTTCTCCAGAAGATAGTTCAGTCTTTTTTTCTGAAAAATAAGGTCTCTCTTAAATAAAGTTTTAATTGAGGCATAATAGGTACAGTAGAAAGTATTATAGTGTAGAATTCAGTGAATTTTTATAACTATATCTATTCTGTAATCATCACTCAGAGAGATACAGAACATTTCCTTCAAAGGCTCACTAATCACCACACATAATTTTTGAAATAACCTTTAAAAAGCAAACATAATTACAGACCAATATGGCATCCAAAAAGTTAACGATAATTCCTTAAAATCACATATCCATATCCAGTCATTTGTAATCTGTTGGTTGAAGAAACAGAAGAATTAAATTAGTTGGTTGGTTTATATTTATCACAGTTTGGGTATCGCTCAGACCACCCTGTCTGACCAGACATGCCTGTTGTAATGTTTGACCTGTTTCTCTCTCAGTGGTTTTCTTGGTGGAAACTTGTGTTATTCTGTTTAGGTAAATTAACACAGTATTGGGCAGTGATTCTTCTTTGGAGGAATGTCATCAGTAAGACATTTTCAGCAAAGATGTCTTGTCTCTGGTGTCTGATTAAACTGCCGTCTTACTCAGCTAAGTCTAGAGATTTCTTCAAAATCCTTGTATACTTTTTAGTGTCCAAATCCTTTTGGAAAACTGAAAAACTTTGTATGCAGAGGAGAAAATTTTGTTACTCTTTGCCTTGTTTTCCTCTCTGGTAGAGTTATGTGACCAGGGCAGTTGTAAAGTAGTATGGTTAGCTAGTGAACTTTTAATGTTGTTTCGTAGCTGCATTAGTTATCTGCATACAGGGCTAGCTATGATGAAAGCTCTGATGAGGGATCTGTAGTACAGAGAAGAGGATTAAATTGTGCAAATAATTGATTTTGGTAGAATTTGATTTGCCTAAGTTCTCCTTCTTTCTTTTTATATTATAGATCAGCTTGAACGGGTCTTTTTACGACTTGGCCATGCTGAAACAGATGAACAGTTACAGAACATTATATCTAAATTTCTTCCTCCTGTTTTGCTCAAGCTGTCCAGCACCCAAGAAGGAGTACGTAAAAAGGTAAGCTGGCTGAGACTGTTAGGGGAATTAAGTGGTGAATAAATGGAAATATACTATGAATTGAGTTTGTTTTCCCATTATTAAAAATCTAGGTTCGTGATCCTGATTATGACCTTTCAAAGTGCAGAGTAAGCCAGCTGACAGGATAATTTTTTTTGATTGAGCTAACATTCATGAACAACACTGTAAAAATTTTTGGATTATAAATTCACACCTCTTTAAATGTCTGTTCCCACCCCCACCCACCACCGGATTCCCAGTAACCCAGCATCACAGTCAGTTGAGTCTCTGCCCCCTCGGCTTCTATCTCCCCTTCTCGCTAATGACGGCATTTCATTAGTTAGAATCCAAGGGTTGGTTTGGTTGGAGCTAATGCTGTAGCTATTTAATTAATTTTGTCTTTTCCTTTGCTCTATTTCTTTATATACCACACATGAGTGAAGTCGTCTAGTATTTGTCTTTTCCTTTTGACTTACTTCCTCTCCATTGCTATATTGTCACAAATGGAAAGATTTCACCTTTTTTTCCCCCAGCTAAGTAGTATTCTATCATGTACATATACCACAATTTTATCCACTCATCTGTTGTTGGGGGCTCTGTTTCCCTGTCTTGGCTATTGCAATAAATAGTGCTGCAGTGAACATAGATGTGCTCGTATCCCTTTGAATTAGTGTTTTTATATTCTTCCAGTAGATACCTAGGAATGAAATTGCTGTATTGTGTGGTAGATGTATATTTAATGAGAAGCCTCCATACTACTTTCCATAGAGGGTAGATCATTCCAGCCGACAGTTACTACCAACAGTGTAGAGGAGCTCCTTTCTCTCTATACCCTTCACAGCACTTGCTTTTTCTGGTCTTTTTGATAGGGGCCTTTCTTACAGGTATGAGTTGGTATTTCTTTGTGGTTTTGATTTGCATTTCCCTTTTAGTAAGCGATGGTGAACATTTTTTCATATGCCTCTTGGCCATCTGTATGTCTTCTTTGGAGGAGTGTCTGTTTAGCTCTTGTGCTCAATTTTTGATTGGGTTGTTTCTGAGTTACATGAATTCTTTGTAAGTCCTGGATATTAAATCCTTGTTAGATGTATGAAGTACAAATATTTCATCCTGTTCAATAGGATGTCTTTTGTTTTAATGATGGTTTCTTTCATTTTGCAGGCAGTTACATGATTTAAAAATAGCTTTTGTATGCTTAGTACAGCTGCGTACAGCACCAACTGTACACTTGGCATCAGTGCCAGATGATATAATTGAGATAATTATTTTGGACTGTATGGAGGCTTGATCTAAAATCTATGCCCTTGATTCCAATATGAAAGTCAGATGTTAATGGGGCAAAATGCTTTTAATTATTGGCTGACTGTGAATATAACCTTAACAAAAGTAAGTAAGTAAATATTTTTAAAGCACGATATTGTTGTGTCGCTCCTCTTTTAGGGTTATATAAAGTAGTGTTAGTAAAAATAGTGTTGGAAAACTGTCACATCAAGATTTTCTTTTTTAATTTGATGTTCTACATGGAACGTTTGCTCTGGTCATTTTTAAATAGTTCATCAGTCTTCATTGTATTTATACTAGACCATCAGATCTTTGAGCTATCATCAAATCTCATCCCTTGGGTCATTCTAATTGATTAGCGGTGACTTCCTGGAGGGCCGCCCTGAGAGGAATTCTGAGGTCTGATTTGGGTTTTTGGAGAAAGAGTGCCTTTAAGAATGTCTGTTATGTTTACAGAAAGGAATGGTACATTCTTGTTCTGTATTTGATATGCCTGCTTGTTAATACTGCTTTGCTGATAATTACATAGATAGATATTTTTCTACACACACACATTTTTTTGGTCATGTCTTTCTTCGATTTAAAACTCTTCTCAGGGCCTTCAACTGCCCTTAGTATAATAAGGTATAAAAGGTTCTTCATGAGTTGGTTTCTGTTTATTTACTTAGCTTCATCAGTCTCATCATTCGTCATATATTTACTGAGTGCCTTTTACAGGCCAGGTATTAGGATTACACTGGTGAATGAAAAAAAACAAACAAACATCTAGTTGGGAAGATAAGTATTAAACAGTCAGACAAGTAGTACAAAGTTATAAATTATGATGCATACTGATGGAAAAGGATTCTGAAAAAAATCTTTGGGGGCTTGCTTTAGCTGAGTGTGGAGCAAAAGTAAGGCCTCTGTGGCGTGTAGAAGTAACTGCTTGATGGTGCGATGAGTGAGACAGGAGAAGATACAGAGTGCCCCATGCTGAGGCCCTGAGCATTCTCAGAGTGTGAAGGCATCAAGAGGCTAGAAGGGGCCACTCAGTACAGGAGAAGAGTGATAAGAGGTCAGGTGTGGGGAGGAAAGAGGGATTCTATGTGCAGTGATTTGAAAAGTTGGTTGGGAGCAAAACAAGTCACTCTCCAGGAAGTCATTGCCAATCAATTAGAATGACCCAGGGGATGAAATCTGATGACAGTGCAAAGATCTGATGGTCTAGTATAGTTACTCTGGCTGCTGGTGGAGCAAGGCTTGCAGCGGAGACCAAAAGATTCAACAGAAGGAAGTTTTTGCATTTGTTCAAGCTGAGTATTTTTAGTATTTTTTTTTTTCTTACCTTCTTATTTAGGATTTTATGTTTTCTTGTATTTTAACTTTTTGTAGAAAGTACTACCTAATCATCTACTTTAAATGGTTCACCTATATCATGCTGTTATGACACTTCTCTTAATATTCTTTTAATTTTAATATATATATTTTATTGTTATTTATATCTTTTATATTATTGTGTATTCCCCATAGGTTATCCTCCACCTATTCACCCGTAAACTGTCACCATAGTCCCTGGTGCTCTTTTCTCCCCTGTTTTGAGCCCTTATCCTCCCCTCCCTTGCTGAGTGTCTTTTTCTCTCTTACTTGGTTCCCTTGTACTCATCTTATAGTCAAATTGAGACATTTGTCTTCATTTCTAATTTTATTGATTACTACTGCCCAAGGTTTAACCTTTTTTTAATGAGCCATTTTAAAAGGAAAACCAACTTCTAGATTAATTTTTCCTTTTTTAGGCGTATTTAAAAAAAATTGTGTTCAAATTATTTCTTTTTTGTTTTGTTTTGGTGTTTTTATCTGACTTAAGATTAATAGTGGTAACGTTATTATTTGTCAGTAGAAGTGCTAAGCTCTTAAATCCTCACAAGATTGTATAAGGTAGGTATTATTTCTGTTTTTATCCCTTAGGTAACTTGCTTTAAGATCAGATAACAAGTGCTTGAGGCAGAATTTGAACCCAGGGCACTAAAATTTCAAAATGTGAGCTTGGTTAGTTTAGCTGCAAGATAATTTCTTAGTTCTTTGATTATACATATTACGTTTCTTAAAGATCACAGAACCAACAATTACCCAAAATGAACCAGAGATCACCAAAAATTACCTTAGTTTATGAATTTCTCTTTAATTACTTTCTGGTTGCACTCAATAGTTATGTTTATAAGAAGTACTTGATTTACTTTTGACTTAGTTTATAAGAAATTTTTTTAAAAAGAAATATTCCTTTATTGTAAAATTTTTATTTTATTTATTTTTGCATGGAAGAACTGGGGTAGGCCAGAGGTGCCGGGGGTGGGGATGGGGAGGCCAGGGTGGTGCCAGTATTCACCAGAGACAGATTGGGGAGCAGAACGGGCAGCTCCACTGAAATACAGTGCTGAGGGGAGCAGTGAGTGAAACAGGAGTTGTCTGCTGCACCATGTGGGCTAGCTCTCTGGTGTGGTATTGAGCCCAGGCCACTTTACCTGGGGGTGAGGGCCTTGTGGTGGTAGTGCTGCCACCAAGGAGGCCCAAGAACATTGTTTTTAGTTAAAAGTATTTAGTGTGCAATTTACCTGATTTTTACTGCGTTCTGATTTGCAACCAGGCTATGCAAATATTCTTCCTTTTAAAGTATATTATTTCTGTTGGTCATAAAACAGATGCTGCTGGTAGGAGTATAAATTAATAACATCACTTTTCGAAAACTGTTTGAAAGTATTCTCAAACTTACCATATGCATTAACTGTGACAGATCGTACCAAAACCTGGGTCTCTGTACTACAGAAATGTGAATATATATATATATATATATATATTCTCCAAAATAAATATCTAATAATGTTCATAGCAGTGTTGCTAATAGCCCAAACTGGACATAATTTAATGCTTATAATTGTAGAATTCATAAATAGTGATGTTTTCCTAATAGAATAATGAAAGTGGAAAACTTTTGTAAGCAACAATGTGGATACATCTCAAATATAATGTAGAATGAAAAACATTCAGACACGAGTTCATCCTGTATGTCCATTTATATAAATTTAAAAACTGTACTGGAAGTCAAGACTGGTTATCTTCAGTAAGGACAGGTTAACGAGTGGTAAGAGCGTAGGGTGCAGTCTTTTGTGGTTCGGATCTGCTGGTTACATAGGTGTGTTTACTTTGTGAAAATGTTTGGCATTTTATGTTACAGTTCAATTATAACAATAATTTACCAAAATAATGAATAACTATTAAGGTAATAGATTTGGACAAAATACTAGACCCCTGAGCTTTTTAATTCTGTGAGCTTATTGATAGAGGTTAACTGTTATCTCTTTATCCAGCAGGAAGGACTGATTCTGTTGACTTCTTGATTTTTATGAACTTATAGAGGATTCCAGACAATGGATAGCCAAGTTTAGAAAATGAATCAATCTTTAAGGTGATATTTTTACTAAAAGGATATTAAGTAGTTGACTTTTTAAAAATTTGAACATTTGTCATAAAAAGAAGCGTGGAGTTGTGAATATGACTGTCTGTCACCCTTAATAATGGTTTTCCTTAGAGTCTTTCCTTGCCATGGAGAGACTCTTTCTGGTTCTCTGTAACATATCAGGGGGTCCAGAGATGACTCAACTGTCCAGACGCTTTATATGAGTGGAGCTTAGTTATCAGTGTTTGAAAAGGTTAAGAATATGGACCTTTGAATCAAATCTAGGCTATGCCACTTGCTGAGTGGGTGTCCTTGGACAAGTTACTTCACATCCCTGAGCCGCTGCTTCCTCACCTGTAAAATGGAGTGGTGAACCATCTCTCTGGTGAGAATCAGATGAGACAAGGAATGCAAAGTACACAAGTGTCTTTGCATAGGAACTGCTTGATAAATGTCAGTTAGTTTATTATTATCATTCATTTAACATTTAACTTTGATTATAGGTTTGTTGTTATTCTTAAAATACACCTATTTCGTTATTGCTCTAAATTCCTTTGAGCTTTTGCCATTTTGAATATCCCCACAACTCTTATGAATACTTGTTTTGAGGCTACAGTACAAATATCAGAAATGATGGTGTTAGTATGTGCCTGTTTCTCCAGGATAGATATTTTAAATTCTTGAGTCTTTCTTAGGTGAAGTTTTCTATCTGTTATCTTTCTTGCCTCTCTCTTAGCAAGATAATCTGACTTTTATAGTAAGATTGAGGCCATTTGACATAGCCTCGCTATCTTCCTTTTCACCCGTAGAATTTGTTGACTTGGTGACCTCTATTTCTGCTCTTTTTTCCCACTTAAAGGAGAGGAAGATTGTTTTTACTTAGTGAAAAATATTTGGTAGAATCAAATGATCTTCAGAATAAAGTAAAAATTCCTCAGCATTGTACCAGAATCCTTCTGTAATCCTGCTTCTATCTCTTAACCCCTCTGTGCTTCAGCAGATGCAGTATACTGTGTTCTGTTAGAGTTCTTCCCCACTTTCTCTTGGAGTGTTCCTTGATCTGATAGAAGTTTTTCTTCTGGAAACACATAGTGAACGTTTCTCCTTTTGTAGTATTCACGGTGTGCCTTAGTTTGGATTGCTATAAGTGAATGCCATAGGATGGGTGTCTTAAACAACAAACATTCTTTTCTCACAGTTCTGGAGGCTAGAAGTCTGAGATCAGGTTGCCAGCATGGTCAGATTCTTCTGGAAAAGCTACATGGTTTGCAGAGGGCTTCCTTCTTGCTGTCTCCCTACATGGCAGAGAGAGAACTTGGAACCTTTCATCCCATTTTAAGAATATTCAATCTTATCTTGATGGCCCCACCCTGTGACCTCATCCAAACCTAACCACCTCCCCAAACCATCACACGGGGGACTAGAGATTCAAAATATGAGTTTTGGGAAGACAAAATCATTGAGTCCATAAGTGGTGTGTTGTAAGCACTTGTTTACAGGTCTTCTGGGGGCTGTGCCTCATGACAGGCCTGGCTGGGTTTTCGACTTTGGTTACGTGAAGGACATTGTAAAAATAAATTCAGTAGTAAAATTCTGGCATGTGGATTCTTGGGGAGTAGCATTTTGGAATAAAATTCTGGTACTCATTTTCTGGGATTTCAGGTTGTGTTCTTCAAGAGACTGACATAACTACCATCCATCAAAAGAAGTAATACCAAGAAACATGGATTTGTTTTTAAGATAGGCTCATTAATTTTGGTCCTTTTCTCTGTTTTTAGGTTATGGAACTGTTGGTCCATCTGAATAAGCGTATAAAAAGTCGCCCCAAAATACAGCTACCGGTAGAGACTCTGTTGGTACAGTACCAGGACCCTGCTGCAGTTTCCTTTGTCACAGTGAGTGCTGGTTTGCGATGCTTTCTCACTGACAGTGAGTCTTCTCTCAGTCATCACTATATCAGCAAGCTTAAGATTTCACCTTAGACAGTTTCTAAATGAAACATAACATGTTTGTCTTTAAATGACACACTGTTTTCCCACTGTGTACTGACCCAGAAAAAATATTTACCTTAAAGGAAATGGTAGGAACAGGATAATACATGGCTGTTTACATTGGGCAAAGGATTGTTGGTGAAGTCAGTTGTCAGGTACATTCATATATAAAAAAATAATTGCTTCTTGGTAAAAGATTATATGAAATCAATTTGAGTAGAAGTAAGAGTTATGTAGCATAGGGGTGAATAAAAGGTACTAGAAGAAGAAAAGGCCCAATGGCAAGAAGAAATTGGGAGACTGATTTAAAAATCTGTGTTTCTGAGCCGTATATATGCATGTATTCTGAAAGTTATACTTTTAAAAAGTGGAGTAAACAGAGGTTGGTAAGGAATAGTTCTGTTGTCATCTTCATAAAAATTAAATGTAAAAAATGTTGATGTGGAATGATGACAGATATTCTTTTTTTGACCCCTGTTGTTCCTAGCATCAAGGCTGACTCTTTTTGGGGTTTATCTAACGTCTGCATCCCAAACCTCCGGGACATCTACTGGTTTAGATACCTTGTCTCTGCCTATTCTGGACATACAGCTTCTTTGCAGATGTCCCTTTCTCTCAGCAAATAGAAACATTGTATGCCAATAAAACTGGAAATAGAATCTCTTTATAGGAATAACCTTATAAAATCTGTTCTACACTCATGAATCCTTTGGAATAACAAATCTTTGTCTTATACATAAATGCAGGTATATATTCATGAGTTTGCTTAAAACAAGGCCCTCAGTATCTCTTGGTTCCTCATCTACAGTTAGTCACGGAAGTGGGGAGCCAGAGTGCTGCAATATACTGAGGTGGTCTTAGTGGTTGACCGCTTGGGAAGTGGCAGCTTAGGATTCTCACCTGTAGTGTCCTTTCACTGTGGAAGGATTGATGCAGTAAACTGGGAGAACTGACGTTGATGTGTGGCATACAGATTTAGATAGGTGAAATGATTACTTTTGTTTTAGTGAAAAGTAACTACACCTATTTATTCTACTCCTCCAGCTTCCTGGAGGCATAGTTGACAAAGAAAATTGTGTATGTTTAAAGTGTACAGGTGTTACATGAGCTTTAGTGTTCCCTCTTGTGAGGTGCCTTGTGAGCAGACGTTTTGAGTAAGTGGGACTGGAATTCTTGCTGAGCTGTAGTAGTTGGTCAAGCTGTAATAAACACATATGAACATGTGGAGAGAGAAGTGACTTCCTTTTTGTAACTTTAACTCCCTAGGTTATTAGCTGTATAATTTTGTTGAAATCCTAGAGTATTTTCCACATATTCACTTGCTTTTCTCTCATTATATTAGAATTTTACTATAATTTATGTTAAGATGGGCTATCCTCGCCTACCAGTGGAAAAACAATGTGAACTGGCCCCTACGCTTCTTACTGCCATGGAAGGGAAGCCCCAGCCACAGCAGGATAGGTATGGTCTCCCGAGTTACTTATTTCTTACCTGCAAATGTTAATAGCTGACTTTCAAATTAGGTCGGTATATTTGGGCCAATGTGTGTACTTGAACTCTTTCAGCCAACGAATAATTGAATTTTCTGTGTTACCTCAACATTGTCATCTTATTAATACTTTATAAAATTTTTGGATAAGAGCATATTAAAAATGTGCATAACTAACAGCATGTTTCTTTACATGTATTATGTCTTTATCAGTTATTTTGAAGCAGCTAATTTGATGTGATTTTGAAAGTTAAGAGTTAGAAAATGCTTTATGTTGAAACATTTCTATCCTGGAGGATATAAAATTACAGAGTAGTTTTCTTAATGAACAGATCACCTATTTATATTAAAATGGGAATAGGAGAGGTAAAAAGAGGTTTAGGTTATAGCTTTAGTTTCTAGGCTTACCCTAGAAGTCCGTATATGGCCTCTCAATGGTGAGGGTCACCGTAAAGATTGCAGAAGTCTTGGAGGAAAGGTGGTGCTCAATGGTGTCTTCAGTTTATTCTTTCAAGCATGTACATTTTTAATAGAGGCTGTAATTTGTAGTTAGTGCACATTAATAAGCATTTACAAGAGCCTTTTGAATTTGTTTTCATGTGTTTTAAGCATAACAAATGGTGTAGTGAAAGAAGGAATTACTGAAGCTGTGTTACTTAAATTCACAGTAGAAACTTTAATGTCATATTTAAAATATTGACAAGAATAATTTTTCATTTCTTTAGATTTAGAATAACTTCATTTTAATTAACTTTGGAAAAGAAAAAATTTTATTGAAAGGAAATGTGATAAATTGAACTTGAAGGTTTCATTTGAAATCTCTTATGGCAACTTCAGATACTAATACTGAGTCCGTAATACGTACTTTTTTCCCAGGTGTTTTTAATGATGAGTCAGATTGGCTAAATCCCAAATCCCACTCAGTACACTGAGCTTTTAATGAGAAAGAAATCTATGCCAGCCCCTGGATGAATACTATGTACATTAGCAGTAGTGAAAATAAATGGCTTTTACTGCAGTTGCCGCTTGTTGTTTTGTGGTTTTTGTTTTGTCTGTTATGTGCATGTATGAAAACCTTATTTTTTTTTAAGTAGTTGCAATAAATGTAATTGTTTTTACAGCTTAATGCATCTTTTAATACCAACCCTTTTTCACATGAAATACCCTGTTGAATCATCAAAATCAGCTTCTCCGTTTAATCTTGCTGAGAAACCAAAGACTGTGCAGCTGCTTTTGGACTTCATGCTAGATGTCCTTCTGATGCCTTATGGGTAAGTTAAAAAAGTGAAAACAAAATGAAGCAGCCTTGTTCTTGACTGCTTTCACTCTGTGGAATAACGTACTATTTTTAATGATTCAACTTTCACTTGTAGATGGATGTGTCTCAGATTTTGTTTGCTGAAACTTCTTTTAAATTTCAGCCCACTGCCTGTTGACCTTATATATAGATTTGAAGTTGCTGTTGTGATTTCAACTCAAGCCTGTCTGAGCTGAAACGTCTGTCCCTATAAAATAGTTCCTCTCCTTTAATCATTACCAGTGCTATGATGATTCTGTGAGCTGTCTAGGCTTACAATTATAAATTGCATCCGGCTTTTCCTTGTTGCTACAACTTCAATTCCATAGTAACGCTTCCCTCCTCGATGAGTCCTGGGACAGTCCCCTCTGTACCATCTACTTATGTGGCTCGTTTAGCTCTTATCAGGATGTTCTTTCATCAGCTGCTTTTCTCACAACTCTCTACACTGCCATTGAGTTTCCAGATTTTTAAAACACAGATTTTTATCTGTTCACATCTTAAAGTTCTTGGACTATTATTTTCCAGGTATTACACACTATTTCACATGCTCTTTCTATTTTTCAAGAAAATATAGGTCTCTCCTATGTGAAATGCTTCCCCATCCAAAGAAAAAGAAGGGAAACAAGAGATGCCAGCCAGAAAGAGTCACTTTGAGGAAGTGTTCCAGACTAGCTTAGCCGCAAGCTCTGTGTGTCTCTGACTTCTTGCCCTAGACAGGCACACTGTTCTCGGTGACTAGATGCCCATCTGTGTTGCCATTTTGTGTCTGTCACATTGTTGACATGAGCCTTTTCCCTAAGAGATTGAGAGTTCTCGAAGTTAAGAGCTGTTTCATCTCTTTCTGCCCCTGCCACAGTGCAGGTTGTGGTATGCTCTCAACTTACTTATTTTGTAGGCTGCCCTAATTAAGAGGTATTTTTCTAAAATTCTGCTTACACCAAGTTTCTTCCTTGGTCACACACATAATAGATGTAGACTGCTTTTTCAGATTTAAAATTTTTCCTTATAGTGAAATTTTAATTTCAAGTGTTTATTCATTCAGAAAAATCCTGTGTGAGGAAAGTACATAGTTGAATCTTCTATATATGCATGCAGACATTCAAGTTTTTTTATTTCTTTTCCAGATATGTGTTAAATGAATCCCAGAGTCGCCAAAATTCGTCTTCAGCACAGGGTTCTTCTTCAAATAGTGGGGGAGGTTCTGGAATCCCACAGCCTCCCCCTGGAATGAGCTTTTATGCAGCTAAACGAGTTATTGGTGATAATCCATGGACACCTGAACAGTTGGAACAGGTATCCTACATGCTTGTTCTTAATGGCACTTACCTCTGGACACTCACCCCTGTGAAGTTCATGAAAGCATGTGCGACGTGGTTCTAGTCTATTCAGACTCTCCAGTGAAATTGGTTTAAAAGGAGCAATTGATGTAATGTTCCCTTCATTATGTCAGCTATTTGTTAAAGCTCCAGGGAAAGGGAGGAGTGGGATATGCTCTTCAGTTTTTCTAAACAGCTTACGTACTTCAAGTATAAAATACAGCGCATCTATAGCTTGTGTATATTTAACTTCTTTCATTTTAGTTTTTAATTATAGGTTTAATAACCATCCAGCTGCTTTGGTTTAGTTAGAATATAATTATTCTTAACATTATTCAGCTTTTTAGGGCTGTACATTTTGGGTAAAGTGAGGAACTGCTTTACTTCACAGGGACTATATGGGGAAAAAGCATGACTCCCTTTTATATTTCTTACTGGGAATTAAAAAGATTGGCATTAAGAATTTTATTCTGGATTTAAACAGGACACAGATGTTCTCTGAGCAGCTTTTATAAAAGACTGGTGCTCTACAGAGAAGGTGCCTCACTGTGTCTGTGTCATCAGGCACCTCAGGGAAGAACAGATGAGATCAGTATGTAATTATTTTGGAATTCAAGCAACATGGGTTAGTCTTCCAATCCTTCATCTCTCCATGGTAGTGTAAATGCCTTGATCCTTTTTTTTTTTTTTTCGGGAATGTAAGTGACTGCTGATCAAAACAGTTGTTCCCAGGAGAGGGAAAATGGCAAGTGGGGCATTCTTGCCACAATTTATAGAATGATTTGTTCACCACTGGTTAAGTTTGATTAAATTTCCTCCTTCATGTTTTATGGATTTTTTTCTTCCTAAGCCACAATGTAAGTAAGCAAGGTAACTAGTGACAGAAACTGCTCCATATGATTTCCTGTGCGGTGGCACTATACTGAATACTTTAAATACATTATCTCAGTTAATTCTCACAGCAACCCAATGAATGTAGAAATTGTTTCCATTTTTTAAAAGGAACTGAGACTTTGAGATTCATCATGTTCTGACTCCTAGGCTTTGAATCTAAGACTGCTTAGGGCTAAAGCTATAAGTGCTGGAATAGAATTCTTAACATTAAATTGTGTTCTTTTATTGCTCATTATTTGCAAATTTCTAAGGGCCTCTGTATGATGTTTGTGAATTTCATAATCTGGTGTTCAAATGAAGAGTTTAGCTTTGAGAATGAAAGTGCTTTTCTTCTAATTTTTAAATGTCCTTTATTTTACACTTTTTCTTCCAGATAAAACAGCTTTTAGTTTTTTATGACAAAGCTAAAATATTCAAGTAGTATAGAAAATCATTAAGAAAAATTAAAAACTACGGAATTCTACCACTTAGGTTGTCGTTCATCTGCATCTTGCTTTGTGTGTGTATACACAAAATATTGCGTAACCCATTTTTTATATATCATCTAATACATTATTTGTTGTTTACTGTTTTCATTTTACTTTATATCAGTTTTAAACAAGTCATCTTTTTAATGTCTGTATCATCAGTCATTTGTCACGAAATTCATAGCTCTTTCACATTGCATGTTTCTAAGCCGAATCCTCAGTCTGCTTATTTTGAGCTAGTTAGTTAGATTGAAAACTGATTAGAATTTCACTTGCGTTGATGCAGGTGCATTTAAAATCATACTGTTTTTAGTATGTAAAAATGTTGAGGACAAGAATTAATGTTAAGATTAGAATGGAGGGAACTCCATGGAATGTGGGTTGTTGAGTTCTTTCTGGATTGTCTTAACAATTCATGGAGCACTTTATACCTAATGTACCTCTGTTTTACCCGGAGGCTCCAAATTTGAAATACAGTTTAAGGTGTCATCATTCTAGAAGCTGTGTAACCTAAATAGGAAGTCTGTATCAAAAGGGCCTTGGAGTCTGAGAACTTCAATTTTAATCCTGCTTTCATCATTTCCAATGTGTCTTCATCTCTTAACCCTTGCCTCAGTTTCCTCATTGAGAACTGGGTATAATTCTACTTACTTTATAGATTGTGAGGGTTAAGTGAAATCATGATTGTATTTGGTTTAGTATAGTCCCTCGCACATTGTAAGCCTTAAATAGGAACTGCTACTTTGTTGTTACTAATTCTTGGTTTTGACCTTCTGCTATATTAAAACTGTTTTTGGTTGGTTTTCTTTGTTTCTCTTTTAACTGTTTTCTGGTTGATTATCACTGTTTTTCCTTCCCCTCATTTGTCTTCAGTGCAAATTGGGTATAGTGAAATTCATAGAAGCTGAGCAGGTGCCTGAACTCGAAGCTGTTCTCCACCTGGTGATTGCTTCTAGCGACACACGCCACAGTGTCGCAACGGCCGCGGACCTAGAATTGAAAAGCAAGCAAAGGTAAACTACTTCCTTTCAAAACTTTAAAAATTGATAAGTGGCTAAATTTCTAAAAGCTTGCTTAAATTAGGATTTTAGGATTATTTTAGGATTTTGTGTAATGAGACATTCAATTTATAAGATTATGAAATATAATTTGATAGCAGTACAGTTTGCTAAAGACCAGAATTCTGTGTGAGGCAAGAAGAAAGCTGTTTGGAGATGCAGTTAAAAACAAGAATGGGTTAGGGATATTACCATAAGAAATGAGACCTTTGACTAGATAAATGAATCTATATTAGGAAAAAATATCAAAACCCAGAGATAAATCAGTTTTGATTAATTTATTATCAGAAAACTTTTGAGATTGCTTTTAACAAAGGTTGTGTAGATATTGTGGTTAATACAGTGAAAGTCAGACCTGAAAAGAGGTGCTAAATAGATCATAATCCACACAGGAGGAAACACAGGTAGTAGGTAGCTGTACAGAAAATACGTAAGAGATCAAATTAATACAAAATAACGCAGTGACGCAGCAGTTTGTATCCAGTGGTAAATAAAGTAGATTGACAGTGGAGAACGCCACTTAGGTTTCTGTTGAAATTATTCTTATGTACCCTGTTGATTGGCATTGTAAATTGAAGTACTTTTTAGAAAGCTGTTTGTGGTAAGTAGTGAATCATAAAAATATTTATAACCTTTCATCTAAATATTATGGGAATTTATACTAAGAGAATCATTGAAAATAAGAAAAAAAATTCAGAAAAAATGGTACAGATTTGTTCATTATGCCGTTTCCTATAATTGTAACAAATTCCAAGACATGGGAATAGTTAAGTAAATTAACTGGTGCTGTTACAGGGCAACCCTGATATAAATGGGGTGGGTTCTCACCCGTGCTCTTCAAAGGCACTAAAGAGGCTCAACTGCAGACACACACAATAAAATTAATAAAAGGGTTTATTTACAAAAAGGGAAAGAAAAAGATAAAAGAATAAATTGGTGAATGCGTCCTACCAGTTCCGCTGAGCTAGGATCTTAACGCCCACTCAGGAAAAACTCTGGCAAATCCACAACCATGAACAGTAGCCCCCGTCCAACCTCCCAGGTCTCGTTTTGAAGTCCCAAAACCCCTCCTTAACTCCTCCCTCAGTCCTCAGTATCCTTTCTTCGGTGATGATGGCGTTCTGGGATTCATAGTCCTAGGTGTCTTGGATCTCTCTGGCTTGAGGTGGAGGTGGGGTCCTGGGACACTCCCCCTTCCTGAGGACCACCCTCTTATATTACCTTTATGGAATGTTATTTATCTATCAACATAATTTTAAAAATAAGAAAGGCAGCATGTAAATTTTCACCCAAGTAATAGCAAACCAGTAAAGCAGAAATCAGAATTATATTTGTATGGATTTAAAAACTGACATGTGAAAGACTGAAGAATGAAATGAAAAATTGTAGATGCTTGGTTGAAAAGCAAAATTATAGAGTAGTTTTTAAAAAATTTTCATTTTAATGTTTAATGTGATAACATGCTAGAAGATTGGGTAAGATAATTAAGGTTGCACGTAACCGTTTTCCCTCTTCAAAGAAACCTTTGCAACTATATGTAACAGGACAAGGAAATGAACTTCGTGGTCTCTTAGTTTGCTTATTGAGATGTCAGCAAATTGTGTGTGGTAGGGAACAGTTTACACTGAAGGGCATGCGAGGCCTCATAGAGGAGCATGTTATGGACTTGATTCTGATTCTGCCTTTTGTTGACTGTCTGAATTTGGAAGACTCACTTAACCTTGTCAGGTCCAGAACTCTGTAAAATAAGAAAGTTGAACTACTTAATATTCCCCCTGTAAGACCACTGTCCCCTTTCAAGTCTAATATCCCTGTATGCTGCTAATAACCACTTCTACCTGGTATCCTTTGAAAGGAATTTGGTTTGTTGTATTGAAAAGTCTTTTTTAAAATTCCTTGTGTTTGAATTGATCATATTCTTTGTACCATATAGTGAATTGAGTTGTTGGGACTACATATGTGGCACTTAAGCATTCTAATTAGTTGTGCTTTTGTCTGTTAAAACAAGGATAAACATTTTTTAATAACAACATTTTAACTTTTTTTTTTTTCAGTAGCTCGAGTTTACTGCATATAACCGATTACCATTAGCAAAGATGATACCAAGTCATGTTTTTCTCTTGGATGTGATTTTTCTAAGTAACCTCTATTTGAGTTGATATTTCTGTTAAAGGAGATACTTAATTCCTATTCAGATAATATCCTTAAAGAATTTTCTGAAGGTAAAACAAAACTAAGAAGCTTATTCTAAATTATACCAGGAAAAAATACAGTTACCACAGTAAAATTCAAGCTTTCACTTAAGCTACTAGAATATGTAATTTTTTTCTACTAATTAAAACCCTTGTGGATGTAACTTAAAAAATTGTGTTGTACTAGGCTCCTCTGAAAGTATTAAAAAAAAAAAAAAGGAAAGAAGAAAGAAAACAAACTGTATTTTCCTTCCCTTCTACTTATCTCCTGATTCAGATATGTAACTTTTTTAAAAAAAGATTTATTTATTTATTTATGCATACAAGAACTGGGGTGTAGGCCAGAGGTGTGGGTGGTGAGAGGATTCACCAGAGACAGTGGGGAGCAGAACAGGTGGATCAACTGAAGTACACTGCTGAGGGGAGCAGCGGGTGAGGCAGGAGAGGTCTGCTGCGCCATGTGGGAAGCTCTTTGGCCAGGGATTGAACTTGTGCTGCAGTGGCTCTGGACAGCTTCATAGTGCTGAGACTTAACCCTGGACCACCAGGGAGGCCCCAGATGTAACTTTTGCAGTCAACTAAAAAACAATATAACATTGTTAAGAGCTAAAAAGTGAGTTGGGAACAATATGTAGATATTACCCCATTTTGTTCAAGAAGAATCTGAAAGTAGTTCTTCAAGTGATGCACCTATTTGTTATCTATTTATTACCTGCCTTTTATACCCATCCACCTGTTTTACATGTGTAGAAGTCTAGAAAAAGACACACCAAAGTTAGTGGTTATTGAAAAGGAATAGAGAAGGGTAGAATGTGATGCAGATTATAAAGAGTTCTATTTTCTGTATTATTATTCATTTCTGAATTTTCAAAAACAAACGTAGTCAGGAAACTAAAAAAAGATGGCAAGAGGAAAAAATAGAAGGGAACAGTGAAAATTGTCTTTATTAGTTAACCACTATTAAATTTTAGAGAAATGCCATGGATTGCAAACTTTCTAGGGTTTTGAGTTTAATGGGTAAAATGGCTAAACATTTTCTTGGTCGCTTCCCTTATCACTTTTGAGTTTCTAAGTTGTTCCTTAGAAGAATCATACCCCAAGCTCTTAGAACTAGTGTCTGTATGGTAGTGCAGCTCTCTTGGAACTGTTCCATGGCATCGACCCTTAGAGTGGCCCTTGGGTCCTTGGGTACACTGATCTGTTGAATCCAGGGGGAATAAGTGACTTTTTTTTTTTTCTGTTTCAGAATATACTTTTGGTAGCTTATTTCTTCTCTTCCACAGTGTCAATTGAACATTTCATTTTTGTGTTGTAACATTTTCCTTGAAACAAATATTGTGGCTGTGATTTCTTGAAATCATTGAAATGGGAGGAAAAAAATAATTTTAACAAGTTGTGTTGAAACCTTCCACAGCTTGATTGACTGGAATAACCCTGCCATCATTAATAAGATGTACAAAGTATACCTTGGAGATATCCCACTGAAGACAAAAGAGGTAGGTTGTTGTAGTTTATTCTCTCATCATAAAAAACATTTTGTTGACATGAGCTCTGGGTAGTTTTAGTTATTTTGATTTAAATAAAATCTATAGAAAACACTAATTTTAAGTCAATTAAAAATACCAGTTTTAAGTTGATTAAAATCTGCCGGTAACATAGTTTGTCTGATTTGTGTTTTCAGTTCAGATAATTAAATTGTCTAGATTAGGGATCAGTAAACTTGTTCTGCAAATGTTTCGGATTTTGTAGACTGTAGGTTCAAAATTTGCCACTACTCGGCTCTGTGATACTATGAAGCAGCCATAGGCAATACGTAACTGAGTGAGCATGGCAGTGTGTTAGTAAAACTCTGCGGATAATGGCATTTGAATTTCCTATAATTTTTACATGTCAAGAAACACTATTCTTTTGAATTAAAAAATCATTTTAAAATGTAAAAAGCATTTAAAAATGTAACTCAAAGGCCTTCCCAAGATGGATGGTGGCTAGATTTGGCCTGTGGACTATAGTTTGTTACCTTCTGAACTCTGAATCTAGAAGCTTCTGAAGCCTCGATGTAGGGCATTTACTTAATCCAACCTCTGCTCAGTTTACTATGTTTAAAAGTATTCTGAATCTAAACCCAGAAATAAAAGATTATTTGTTTGCTTTTTAAACTACAGATCATTTAAATTTTTTTTTATTAGCTCCAATTTGATTAATTGAGTGCTATGTAATGGAAAGAACAATGGATTAGAAATTGGGACCCCATTGAATTCTAGTCCTGAATGGTTGCAAGTGCATGTATTGGGGAGGAAGGATTTGATTGATCTCTGTAATGAACTTCTCTGGTGTTCTTCATGTAGAAAATAAAGCTGTTGGATTATATGAGTGAGTGGTTCAAAAGTGTGGTCTGGGCTGAGACTTGACCCCTGGGCAACCAGGGAGGCAAGAGTGTGGTTTATGGACCTTTGTCAGACAGAGAGAGACTTTAAAGGGTCCATTAAGGCAAGACTTTGTTGTTGTTTTTTACTGTGCTGATAGTTGCACTGATGGTGCAGAAGCAATGGTGGTTATAAGTGGTGGGACCCCAGCATTAATCCAAGCAGCGTCCTTGCATACTGCTGAGTAGTGTTCTATTCTTCACTGCCAGCACTCATGGTTTGAAAGAAAATGAGTCAAGAGAGAGTAAAACTCAGCTTATTTAAGAATATTATTGATGAAGCAGTAAAAATTATTTTGCCTTAAGGGTAAACAGGCAAATTATGGTTATGGAGATCAATATTTGGCAGATACCTTCTCTAAAATGAAAAAATGAGACTTTCAGAATGACAACATGATTTATAGGCAGTGATAAAACTTGAGCTTTCAAGCAAATATTAAAATTTTGGAAGCATGTATTCATCACAGTGAACTTGACAGTTTTGTCAGAAGTTGACTACTGATGAGATTGGTGGTGACATTAACATGATTTTTAAATTTTGAGTGTTTGGTACTGAAACATTTGCTTCACTCAGTGAATCAGTATTTTCCAAATGGCCAGTGGCATCCCAGAAGCATACAAAGATAGGGGAGCTGATCAATGTGCAAGATGGACCAGTAGTATTTAACAGGGTATGCAAAGGTTCGTGGACTAAAGTGTCAAATCCAAATGGCAACTAGCCCTTCAGCAACTATTGTTTATCAAGTTTTTATGTAGAATCAAAGAATAGCCACAGTTACCTGGAAAGGCTCGAGCCGCCATGTGTCCGGTGGCCCTGAGCCTGGCCTGGCGCCTCCCTGAGGGCCATGCCTGGGCCCACACAAGGCTGCAGCTGGGGCCAGGGAAGGGGAGCCCCTCAAGGCTGTCCTGAGACCCTTCAGTGGGGCTGGCCAAGCCGGCTCTCGGCTGGGTAGCTGGGAAAGGTGGGGTGTTCAGTAGCGGCCAGGCGAGGGCTCCCTGGTCACCTGAAGACCCCCGGGCAGGCCTCAGCGAAGGCCTCAGTTGCTTTTCCAACCACATATCTATGTGAATCTGGTTTTTTTTTTTCCACCACACATATTTGAACAACACACTGAATGCACAAGAAGATTCAAGAATCTGGGTTTCTTCTAAGGCGGACATAGAAGAGATTTACGGAAAATGCAAAACAGCAGTACTGTCAGTATAGTTTTTTTCTTTTGGAAAAAATAGTTATTTCCTGATAAGTATTTTTTTGTTTTTGAAAATATGTAATGGGTTTATTAACATCTTAAAGTGAGCAAATAAGAATTTCTGTTTTAATTTCTAACACAGTAAATATTGATAAGGTGTCCCAACATAAACAAGAATCTCTTTTTTTTTTAAGGGTGAGGGCACTTGAAACAAATGTTTGAAAGAACAAAAACCAATGATTTGTTCAGTTCAGAACAATTTTGAAATCCCGAGTCATAATCATATGTTTTCTACAGGGAGCAGTTCTGAAGCCAGAGCTGAAAAGGGACCCGGTCAGTACACGGGTCAAGTTAAAGATCGTCCCTCATCTCCTTCGCTCTAGACAGGCTGCAGAAACGTTCCCAGCTAACATTCAGGTAACTGTTCTTTCTGGAGAAAAAAATGGCCTTTTTACAACTTTTGTATTCTGTTTCATTAGAGATACCCTCTGTTAGTGGGTATTGAGGAGGTAGGTTGATGTATTTAACCATATTAAGGAGATTGCACCTTTTTTTCTGAACCTCAGGTTTAGCTGCAGAAATGATTTTTGAAGCTTTCTAGAATATATAGTATATATATGGTTACCATTCACACATATTGCATGGTACAAATCTTAAATTAATGTTTTTCTGAGTGACTTTTCTTCACAAATGGTACCACCAGAAGCTTGAATCACTTGAGTGGAAACACAAGTCCATCGGTAACTGAAACTCCATGCAAAGGCAGTGGCAGATGCTCTTGATTTAGCCTCAGGGTTTTGTTTCCCTACTCCGAGTGCTGATGTTAACTCAGTCTGTCACTTCTTTTTGGGGGTACCTTAGTGGTCTTCTACCTTGTTTCCCTGTCCCTGGTCTTACCCGTAGCCAGTTTTTCTGTGTTGCTACCACAGTTATTTTTGCAGTTGGAAATCCTTGCACTCTCTGTTGGTGTGAGATAGAAGCCCCACTACAGAGCCCTGACCTTTTAGTCAAGTGATTACAAGCTCAGCTCTGGGGGCACACCTAGTTACTTGTTTTTGATCTTAAGTAAGCCTCTGTTTTTTTTCTGCTTTTAATTAAAAAAAATCTATAAAATGTTATAAAGACTGGATGGGATACTAGATGAAAAGTTTAGAGCACAGTGGCTAATGCTCCACTCAGTTAGGCAGTTCTTGGTACATGGTAAAGAGTTCGAATTTCTCTCTCTCGGGTCTCACATCTTGCCACCCCCTTGCTCTATACATTATGCTTCGAGGAAAGATTGTTGCACTTTACGTGTTTTGTGTCCTCTGTACGGTGAACATAGGCTTCTCTCTTAGCATCTCTCTGTCTTAAGGCTTGTTTGTTTAGTGGCTGCTTCTTCCTTCTAGAGGTTAATTTTCACTCCCAATATCTGGCACTCTTAATGGTTCACTAATTTCAAGTATTCTGTCTCCATGAAGTTAGAATTATTGCACATATTCGTCAATTTCACTTTCCAAGCTCTGTTTCTCAGATGGTACCTTAATAATTCTGGTTCAGAAACTTTGAAGTAACATTACATTGCATAGTAAGCGGCTTGAATTTTGTGACAAAATATTCATACACTTCTTATATACGTACACGTTAGATGTAGTTGTTTATGTTGTAGAAGTAAGACCAGCTAAAACTGCATTCAAAGACAAACTCATTGTCATCTGTAAACATTCTTCCTTTTCTTATATTCCCATTACCACTAATGGATTGTCATTCTCCTACGTATTTGTCTCTGTCCCTTTGCTTTCCACCTGCCTGTTGATCACAGAAATCCTGAAGGTACCGTGCAGATGAGCTGTGTCTCTCCTGATGCCTCAACGTTTAGCTTGGCACGGGCTACCTCACCTTGATTTTCAACATAAGAAAGCACCCAGCAGTTCTTCCCTTATAATATATTTTCCATGAATTTTATTTTTCTTGTAAAACAGTAGAACTCTGATTTAATCCTTTTGCTCTTATTGTCTTAGCATATTCCATATATTATAGCATTGTCAGATTAACTTAGTCTTTTCCAGAAAACAAACAACTCAATTAAAAAAATGGGGAGAAGAACTAAATGGACACTTCTCTAAAGAAGACATACACATGGCCAGGAGGCATGTGAAAAAATGTTTATCATCACTTATTGTCAGGGAAATATAAATTAAAACGACAATGAGTTATCACCTCCCCCCTGCGAGAATGGCCCATATCGTAAAGACCAGAAACAACAAGTGTTGGTGAAGGTGTGGAGAGAGAGGATCCCTCTTGCCCTGTTGGTGGGCATGTGAACTGATCCAGCCCCTACGGAAAACTGTGTGGGGATTTCTCAAGGTTAAAAGTGGATTTACCACATGATCCAGCAATTCCACTCCTGGGTAACTACCCAAAGAATGCAAGAACAGTTTGGGTTTTTTTTTTCTTCTTCTTCAAACATATGGCTATCCCATTTTAAAGAAAAGGGAATTTGAAGAGTTTAGATTTCTTCGATGTTTAATAAATGAAGTCTCTGGATGCTGCCCACAACCCATTAACTCCATGATCTCTTTGTCTCTAACCCTGACTACACAACATATGGAGCACCTGTAACCCAAGTACACATTTGCAGAATGCTTTCATTTTGATATTTTCTTCTTTTTAAATAGTTGACTTTTTTTTTTTTAAGATTTATTTATTTCTGCATACAAGCTGGGGTATAGGCCATAGGTGTGAGGGGGTGAGAGGACTCACCAGAGAAAGAATGGGGAGCAGAACAGGCAGATCAACTGAAATACACTGCTGAGGGGAGCAGCGGGCGAGACAGGAGAGGTCTTCTGGGCCATGTGGGAAGCTCCCTAGCCGGGGATCGAACCTGTGCTGCAGTGGCTCCTGATTAGCTTTGTAGTGCCATGACTTAACCCACTGCACCACCAGAGAGGCCCATTTTGATATTTTCTGTGAAGCTTTTATACTAGTATGTTCTGAATGACTGCATGTAATGAAGACACTTAATTACCCCCAATGATCTCATCTGCTAGTGTCCCCTGTGTGGTAGAGAGTGCTGGGTGGTGGGACAGCAGCGTGGACTGTTACTTACTCCCTGGTGGCATACCTGCAAGTCCTGTAGACTGGTAGGACCAAATGTTGTGTTTGTTACTCTACACACTGCTGAGTGGAGCTACTGATTGATTTCTTAAGTCAGTAGGCTAAAATGTTTGTACTAAAAAGAACTGCATTCATGTTGAAGACTAGATACACTGCAAAAGGTCTGTAGTTGACTCTTGACTAATATTTGAGAATAGTAATTGATATTCTTGTTAATGGATGTTTTTGACATTGTATCTTTCTTATAGGTGGTATATGATGGACTTTTTGGTACAAGTACAAATTCAAAATTAAGAACATTGTCCCTGCAATTTGTGCATCACATTTGTATAACGTAAGTTTTTTGTACAGCTTATAAAATTTTCAAGTTGTTGGAATGATAATGATTCTAGTGTATCTTACCTAAAATAAATCCTATTTACTTCTCTTAAAAAACTTTTGGATTTTAATTGTTTATGTAAGTGTATTTCACTTCTATCTCTATTTTAACTAATTATCAAAAAAGATAGTAATAACAATTTTCTTATCTTGCTTTGTGTGTGTGTGTTATTTTTTTTAAAAGCTGCCCAGAAATCAAGATTAAGCCGCTAGGTCCAATGCTTTTGAATGGCCTCACCAAGCTAATCAATGAATATAAAGAAGTAAGTGTTAATTTCATTAATATTTTATATTTTAAAATATTTTGCAATAAACCTTTCTGGTCTGCATGTTAACTTAGTTAAATTTTGCTGGCTTTCCTTCATTTCTTAACATATTTAGTTGAAGTGGGGCAAATTTTACACATTACTTCATCTTTTGCTTTTTTGGAAAATGTTAAAAAGACTGGTAAGAATCTTGAGGAGTCTTATTGCTTATTTAAATAACATCTCAAAGCAAGCATCTACTTGGAGGTACTGTGTAGAGAATGGAATTAAATTTTGTTTCGTAATTTATTTTCATATGGGTCTACTTGGATTTGCTTATATTGAGAAACTTACTTATTAGGGACAGATTTAACTGATTGAAAATTCCGTCAAAACATGCATTCAGTAAATTTTTGATTCCTTGTTTAATTGGGATGAGGATTCCTTGGAATGTAGATTTTTGAATCCTCTTTGTCTTTGCTGTATCATTCTCACCATTTTCAGGCTTGCATGTAAATTTTTGCTTAAACAAGGTAAGGTTTCAAGAGCTCTAATTAGCATTTCCCCCTAAGTTGTAGCTAAACATGAATGCATGTTTGCAGTAGGGTGATGAAGATTTTACCATTTGGAGTTAGAACTGAATCTGAATAATCGCTTCATTCTTTGGTGACTTATTTAAATCCTTTGGACCCCCATTCTTTATTAGAAAAAGAAAACAATACTGCCACTTCACTGAATTATTATAAAGATTAAGGGAGATAAATATGTACATCGTCCAGCACAGTGAATTGGTGAAACACTGTCCGTTCTTGTGCAGCTGTACTTTGGGGGCACTGTTAGGCCTGAATGGCTTGCTGTCTTTGTCCTATCGAATAGTGCTCTCATGGTTTTATAAATAACCTTCTGATTATTTTTATGGCATAGTCAGGTGCTTTGGGTGGTTGGTAGAAATGAAAAATGCTTTGGGACATTTAGGGAGAAACTATATTTCAAAATAGACTTGAGAGGCCAGAAAGAGCACAGGGCTCTAATCCTCTTACCTCCAGATGACAACTGCATATTTTTTCAACAGGTGTCCATCTAGGTGTGGAAGGGGGATCCTCTGTTAAATGTATAAACTCCAACTGATAGAAGTGTTGCTGTGTTCTGAGTAATCAAGACTGTGTTTTCATGAAACCATGTAAAATGGATCTGTATATTGAGTGGGAACCTCCCAAACTCACTTGATGACTATGATTGCTTTAATTTTTTATGGTGGAAGATATGAAGAGCTGTTTATTATATAGTATAGGGTTTTAGAAAATCGCTCCCAAACTTAATGCACTTTGGGGTGAGAGAGGGAGGATTCCAGTCTGTTGGACCAGTGATGAATTTTCTAGTGAGTTAAGCTGTTCCATGAGTATGTTGAAGACGAATTCTGGTGTTTGCAGGCTACATGTTATTGACAATATCATGTACTTAGCATTAGCTAAGAGAATCTTTTTATATGTTACCACTGCATTTTCCTATTGAAGTGAGTTGGGGATGCAAGTTTTGTTTTGTTTTTCCTTTTAGTAGTGTGATGAATTCTGGGTTTGGACTTTTTTGTTTGTTTTGCTCATGTGCTAGTATCATGTAGTCGGATACAGTAGCAAGGAGTAAAGTAATGCATGCAATTGCAGCAAAAAGGTTTGCCGTTTACTATTTTTTTTGTCTGTTTTTTGTTCTTTTTTTTTTTTCTTTCTTAATTTCAAGGACCCTAAGCTACTGTCAATGGCATATTCAGCTGTTGGAAAACTCTCCAGGTGAGTAAACTCTTTTTCAGTGAGGGACATCCTGTTGGTAAACTAAGAAAAATGATGTGTATTTAATAATGGATGGAGAATAAATTAGTTGTGTTTCTGCAAGGAAATGAATTTAATGGCCACAGGTGTTTAGAAGTAACTTCTTTGTAGAAGGAAAATGATGTGAGACACTTTATATTTGAAGTTATGTTGCCATATTAAACGGTGGTCTTGAAATGAGATTTTGAACTGGATTCTGTCATAATGAGTTACTTTCTTGTACCCTGGAGACATTTGATTGTCCTTAAGTGTTCTTGTTCCTACTTACTATGAGTCTTATTAACTCTAATAAGCAAGGTTTTCCTAGCGATTCTCTGTTCTCATATGATTCTTTATGATTCTGAGTGACTCTGCTTCCAAAGATGGATTTTCCTCTTCTACTTAGTATGATTTCCTCCTCCTATTCCTCCTGGCTTCCTCTTCCTTCACTGTATCTCTGGGTAGGGAAGTAGAGGTGCTCTGTCCAGTGGCACCACGTGCCACTTCTACCCCAGCGCAGGTTCCGTCTTGGCCTGTACAGGTTGGGTCTTGCTCTTCTGTATTGTGCAGGGAAAGGATCATTGGGGTGCAGACAAAAGCCACCCCAGATCTGATGGAGTGCATGGTTGTCAGCAGTCCTTGTCCCATGTCTGTTGGCATGGAGTAACAAAGTTCACCATCACGATAGCTTTTAGTTTAAATAGCAATTTGGTCTTAATTATCTGTTTCCTTTATATTAAAATCAGAAATGTTAACTGAATGCATGGAATATTATAAAGACTGTCTATCTGGATAGCATGTATGTTAATCAAGGGTTACTTAGATAAGTTGAGAAATCAAGTATTTACTTTAAAAACAGTTGGTTCTTTGGGGAGGTAATCAAATGATGCTAAATCATGTTCTGAGATAAAAGTGCAAGTTCAGGAATATTATGTTTTGCTTTGTTTTCTTCCATCTCATGGACATTTATAATAATGAGCATCTTGTATTCTCTTACAGTCGAATGCCTCATTTATTCACTAAGGATATAGCTCTTGTGCAGCAGCTTTTTGAAGCCCTATGTAAGGTAGGGGAATACTGGCAAGTTTATGTTTTCTCTTTGGACACGCTCCTGAAGACCCAAAAGGGAGGGAAACATTGTCTTTATCATCTCTATAGGAAGAGCCCGAGACTCGACTTGCTATTCAAGAAGCATTATCTATGATGGTCGGCGCTTATAGCACCTTGGAAGGAGCACAGCGAACTCTCATGGAGGCACTTGTGGCTTCATACTTAATAAAGGTAGATCCATATATGTGAACTACAATGGCTGGTGCATGTACATATTACATTTTTAAGAACAAGGTTTGAATTACCTTGTTAATTAACAACTAAGAGGAAAGCTTGCTTTCATTTGGATTGTGATTTATTTTTAATTCTTCGTTATAGAATCTCATTTTAGGGGAGGAGTGGTGATGGCCATAGAAACTTTATGTTTAAAGTCTTCCATCTGCTATTAATGTCATGTCCTCCATGTTGGAAGTGTTTTATCATAATTGGTAGTGAGCCCTGAAGTCCATAGCTTTCAATAGGTAACATCAGGAGAGAAAAGCAGAGGGATTTTATATAAATTATAAATTTTATATATTAAAGTAAGTATGTTGGAAGTAAATCAGTATCATATGTATTCTTCCTTCTAATCCTCTTTATTTGGTTTTCATGAGAGTTTGTAGGAGAATTTTGAACATCTATAGCTATGTAGGCATATGTACACATAATATATATTCTGTACAGTAAAATAATATATTATGCATTTGCTTTAGTCACTCCTTGTCCTCCATTTCTAGTAGAAAGACAAGGAGTTTGAAGAGGGAATGGTGTCAGAAAATACTAGTGAGATGAATGCATGTTGTGTCCTACTGAAATTTGACTGACACTTATTTAATACATTTATATTGAGGGAATTATACACTGTTCAGAAAGGTATCTGATTTCTGTTGGAATGTTACAGAATAATTATGTACACTCAGAAAGAATCCTATATGGCAAGTAGATTGCTGTAGACTCTCATTGTCAAATGTTCTTGGTATCCATTGTATATGACTCAAGGTCTTATGTCACAGACAAAAAAGTATAAGCCTATTTGGAAGCTCATTAGGATACTTAACCTTACAAAGAAGTATGTTTCTTAATTATAATGTATGTGGGTACTGCTTATACTCATGGAAATCAAATCATGTAACAATATTACCAAGCTAAGCTGATTTTTTTTTTTCTTTTCTCATACTGCATTTAAAGCAGTCAGATTCCAGGCTAAATCTTAAAGACTAAAACATATTGCTCTTTATATCACATGGAGTGCTAAAGATCAAGAATACCAGAAACTATGGGACAGAATATGTTTCTTACCACTCTCATCTCAATTTGTGTTGTGGCTGGAGGACTGATAGGGTTGGGAGTGGGGGGAGTACATGAGAGCAAAGCTTTAGCATCAGTAAATTATACAGCTGCTTTTCTGGTTGAACTTTGTACATTGTTAACCTGCTTAAGCTAATTGAATATATTTATGTAGTTGAGACTGCTTGGGAGTCAGTTTTAACTTTAGAGTGGATATGAAAAAATGAGAGGTATTTTGCTTCAAATTTGTAGGGATTCTAGGTAAACTGTGTTTCCTGAAAAATACCTGAATTTCACTTGTGTGACTGAGTTTGAGAGATGGGAAGCAGAGGTAATGACAAGAAACTGTCAGTTGTCTGTACGTGCGCATCCTTAGCCCAGTCTTGAGACTAGTCTTGGGCTGAGGGTAAGTGCGTCCAGAGAGGTTCTCTGACTGTGGTCTTTGTGGTTTTCCTGCTTTCCTCAGAGGAGCCTCTTAGTTCAGAAATGTACTTTTTAAGTAATGCAGCTGTCCAGAAGACTTTAAGCAGCATGATTAAAGATCTTGAACAAAGGATTTGTCTTGATTTTATTTATATATATTTATTGAGATAGCAACTTAAATTTTGATTGTTTAAAACTAATATAATTTGACTGAAATGAGTTGTTGGTAATTGGAATTTTTTTTTAAATGTCTTTCTCTCTCTGTGTTTGCATTTATATGTCTATAGCCTGAAGTTCAAGTTCGACAGGTGGCTGTGAAATTTGCCAGCACGGTGTTTCCCTCAGATCATATACCTTCCAGATATTTGCTCTTACTAGCTGCAGGAGATCCGTAAGTTTCAAAATGTCTTAATTTAAATTTGGGTTTATTTAAAATTTATGTGCAAATTACTGAAATTTATGGTTGCCTGCAGTGTTCATTTATGAAATTTACAAGCAGTTTGTTAAAGAGTTAAAAGTATGGCCCTTGGTCTACTTAGACACATAGTCATATCCATATATATTTATATATGTATACTATGTTTATATTTATAAAACTGTATGTAGGTTACATGTATGTTAATGTGTGTGTAGATAATATAGAAAAGTATTTACGAATTAGGTGTAGAGAACAAATTATGATTGTTATGTAACAATTATATCTCAAAATAAAACTGTAAGGAGAAAAGAGGATGAAATATTAATGGTTTCACATGTATTTTCATATTATGTTAATGGAGTATCACTATTTCTAGTATACTAAGATTTTTAATGAGATATATATTGCTTTTATTTTAATGATTATATTACTGCATTTTCTTGTTTGGTATGATGCATGTTTTGAAATATATGATTCTGAGGTTGGGACAACCGTTAAAAGTGTTGAATATATATAAATAAGTATATGTATACATGTTAAAATTAAAATAATTTTTATCAAATTTATTATCTTAAAATCCATGAAACTTTAATGTATTTTATAATAGCAAATTTGTTACTTCAGCTAATGTTTAGAACTTTTGCATCTTTATGTGAGGTTCTTGCATATTTTTCTCTTTTTTTATGATAGACTTAGGTTAGGAAGCTTTTCATCGTCTATTCTTAGGAATGGTTTAAATAAAATTAATCACTATTCTGACTGATCCAGTATAAGCCTTTAATACCATTTTTTCCCCTATTAGTTTTTTAAATTTTGCTATGATTTTTCCCTAACTTTCTTGAGATATGATTGACACATTATGTAAGTTTAAGATACACAGTGTGTTGATTTTATGCATTTTTATATCACAAAATAATTAGTGCTAACCATGGTGTTAGCTAACACTTGTGTCAACACATATAATTACCATTCTTTTTTTGTGGTGGGAATGTAAGATCTACTTTCTTAGAAACTTTCAAGAAGATAGTGGTATTATTGACGATAATCACTATACTGTATATTAGATTTTTAGAACCTTTTCATTTTTATGGCTGGAAGTTTATGTTCTTCAACCAGCAACTTCTTTCTTTACCTCCTCTCCCCCACCCCCCCTGCTACTTGTAAATACCATTCTACTCTCTGTTTTTATGAGTTGCATTTTTGGCTAGAGTTTTTTTGTTGGAATTTTAATTATATTTCAAAGGTTATTTATTGCCAGGCCCTGATGTTGGCTTTCTCTTCTCATACAGCTGCATTTAAATTTGGTTAAAGTGGCTTTGGATTGTTACTCTTGATTCTGGTGCTCTGCTGCTTGTCACTTTTCTAGCTTAGGTTCTTAACTACAGGCAGACGTCACAGGCTCTGTGGCCAACATGGCAGTTTACCTTAGAGCTGGGTTTTTGAGCCAGTCAGAAAGACTGCCAGGCAAAACTCTTGACCCACTGAGCCTTGTCTCTTAAGTGCTGAAAATTAGCTTTATTAAAGAAAACTAATTTAACAATTTCCCTTCTTCAGTTTAGTTAAAACTGTTTCGAGCATGAGGCTTTATTTATTAAAAGTCTATCTTTTGAGCTCTTGCTCTGTTGTTAAGAAAACTACAAACAGTTCAGAGGCAAGTAAAATAAGGACTTAAAAGAATCTTTATATGGTTTTTGAATAAAACTTGCTGAGGTCAGTCTGTAGGTGGAATGAAACTGATTCAGTTTTGTATTTTACACATTAATTTCACATTATCAGTTACCAGTTGTCCAGAATTAGAGCAGATAGGTGTAAGAGGATGTAAGGTAGGGCGCACAGACCACTGGTGGAGAGTGACTTTTTAAAATATGTATTTTAGTTTATAATTTATGTCTAACAAGGATAAAGCATAGATGTAGCTATTTATGTAATGAAACTTGTTTTTTTCTTTGGGTAAAATTCAAAAGATGAATTTATAAGGTTTACCAAATCTTTTAGAAAGAAAGAGAAAAATTTCGAATGGTTTCACTTATAGCAGGAATATAGGGGAACCGAATAAGAGAAAGACATTCAGTGGGGCGGGGGCGGGGAGGAGGGGAGGATAAAGTCTCAAAGTGGGGAAGGGAAGAGCACAAGGGTCTATGGTGACAGTTTACTGGTGAATCGGTGGTGGGTAACCTATGGGGAATACACAATAATGTAAAAGATATAAATAATAATAAAAATATATATTTAAAAAATAATAAAATTTCCAAGAAGTAATTTCTTTCTTACCATGTTACTTTATGACTCTTTGTTTAGATAATTAATAAATAAGGCATTTTCTCAGCAGTTTATCAGACAAAATTGCTGTTCTTAACTCTTCAAATGATCATTCTCCAATCAGCTGAAATTTTTTTTTTATTATTGTTTGTCTTTCTGAAAGACGGGAAGAAGTTCATGGAGAAGCACAGCGAGTATTAAGGTGTCTTCCTGGTAGAAACAGAAAAGAAAGTGTTGCTAAACAGATGCCTTCTTTCCCAGAGATGGTGTATTATATTCAAGAAAAGGTATGCATTGAAGTTCAGGTAAATTAGTTTGAGTCATGTAATGGAATGGTGAAAGTAAATGTACACCTTTTTAATGTTAAAAATTGTTATCAGTAAATGTTCAACAGTAATAAAGTTTCTAAAAACGTTAGTATTTACAATAAGAGGAACAAAATGAGAAGAAAAGTAGAATTCTCAAATGTAATCTTGCCCAAATCTGAATTACTTAAAATGTTTTCTAGACTGTTTAGTGTCTTGGTTATCTTTAAAACTGTTTCCCTTTGGTATAACATGCTTAGAAATACATCTTTTTATTTTTAAAGGGATTGCTTAGGACATCATCAGTGTAAGGATGCTTCAGGAAGCACTTCAGATTTTTACACTGAGGTCATAAGAGAACCTCTCATGTGCTGTGCAAGTCCCCTCTTTTCGCGCACTGCCTTCTGCTGGTAGAACAGAGAACAGGCAGTCATGCCCCGGCCTTGTCCTTAACCCACTTGTTACATCAGTGTTTCTTTGAGTATGCTGGGGAATGCCTTCCCCTCTATTGGAGGCCCTAACGTCTGGCTAGATAGGCATCTTCAGGGAGTTGGGGTCGGGCTGGAGTGGCTATGACTCACTTCTCTGTCGGCACTCGTGTGGTCAGAGATGCATTTCTCCCACCTCCATGATTAATGGACATAACTAGCGTGCAGTGACGCGAGATGACAATGTCAGTAAATGCTCACAGTGGGTTATTCTTTTTAAACAAGCCAGTGAAAACATGAGGAAGAAAAGGCACCACACTTGTCATTTAGGGTTTGAGGGATATGTGCAATCAACATGATTAATGGGAGAATATTTTGGCTAGCGAAACAACGCACTGTAATATAGCCAGGAGTAGTTATTTTTGAGTTGAGGAGGGGTGTCTACACTCTATATGTTAGTGTTTGTGTTTGCTTTGCACTTACTCTTATTAGGCTTCCCATCGAATGAAAACTCCAGCCAAGTACATGACTGGAACCACCGTCCTCCCATTTAACCCAGCAGCCTTTGGAGAGGTAGGACTGGCATAGATTTCTATTTTGCTTTCTTAAGGTTCTAAAAGATAATCACTGTCAAAGAGATGTTTGAATTTTTTTGTGTCCTGAAAAAATCCGTACATTGTTCTTCATCGTGTTGTTTATTAGAGAAAAACAGTATTTGCAGATGGTTATTGTATTTTATAGTAGTGTGTGTGTGTGTGTGTGTGTGTGTGTGTGTGTGTGTGTGTATCTCAGTGAGTATCTGAAAAAATTGCTCTACATTGATTATGACTGTGATATTACACCAAATTTAATTTGAATTTTAAATGTATTGCTGATGTCTGGGTTATCTAGTTTTGAAGTTTGGAGAGTCAGATTAATTTATGTTTACTAAGGGAAATTTTACTTAAATCATTGACTTGTACTAATTAAATAATGAGATAATCTTGTTCAGAGTAAGAATGCACACAGTGAAATTGCTGTCTGCCCTATTAAACTGTCAAGGAGTGCTGCTTCTACAGCATCCTTAATTCACCAGCTTACATTTTGATGATATTGTACCTGCTCTTCTGTAGGTGATTTGAGTTACTTCCTCAGATTCATGTATCAGAGAGATTACAACTGGAGTTTCCCAAGAAAGAGATCATCTGACCCAGGATTCTTTCTTCTGTCTGTTTAGCTTCTTCTCCTCTTCCCCTCACACGCATACATATTTTTTTTTAATTATTTTCACTGTAATTTTTTACTTTAAAATTTTCGTTGTGCTTTTTTAGATGTTTTAGCTTTATTAAAAGACATTCTGACTTTATAAAAGCTTGTTATGTAAATTTTTCTCCAGTTAACATATTGGATCATTTTTTCAGTTTCTGTGAGGATTGTTCACTTGCTTTATGAAGTAGACTGGGGGGATCAAAACTGGAAACGGTCACTTTGAAGAACCCTCTGACACAGGTTATTTTGGCACTGACCTGGTGTTCTCCCTTCTGTTTGTAGATAGTTCTGTACTTGCGCATGTGCCTGGCTCACAGCGCAGGTGTGGTGCCCACTTCTCAGAGCTTGGCTGATATGCAAGATCATTCCCCCGCCATTGGACGCTACATACGGACTTTAATGTCAAGCAGCCAGGCCGCATCCTCGTCGTCCTCTTCTTCTAAGAGTGGAGAAGCCAACCCCGTACAGATCTATATTGGTCTGCTTCAGCAGCTGTTAGCAGGGGTTGGAGGTAGGAGGGTGTGATTCTGAGGTCAGATATGAAAGCACTTCAGAAATCTAAACGTGAACCTCAGCTGAGAATATAGAGCAACATTATTTTCTCTCTCCACTATTGTAACTGAACTTTAAGTCTTTGTTTCTTTTCTAAACTTACCTGATCTTTTGTATACTATTTATCTTTACAGAAAGACAGGATAATAATTAGATAACACAGTTTTGCTTTGAAAGTGGGTGTGAAGAATGGGGAGTCATTTTATAGATAAACTAGTCTGTAACTTTCCTGTATTGAATCACATACTTTATTTAGGTTCATTTTTGTTTAGTAGATAATGGGGAATGTGTCCTAAAGCTTTATACTGTAAAAGAATTTAGAAGTCCTGTAGGTTTGTCACTTTTCTTGAAATTAAAATGGCTCTGAATTCTTTTGTCTTTGAGGCTTGCCAGTCATGTACTGTCTATTGGAAGCTGTGTCAGTATATCCAGAAAAGCTGGCAACCAAATTTGTAGACAAGACAGAATGGATAAAGGTATGTCAATTGCACGCGTGTTTCCCTTTATTCTGTGTATTTGGTACTTCTCGCTAGTGATTTTGTCTCCCTACCGGTGTTCCTATGACCTTTTCTGCTTTTCGGTCATTTTGAAAACTCTTTTCATCAGACACTTACTTGGACGCTTGTAGGTCAATGTATTTCAGTGATCCTTCTGTGTGAGAGTGGGAGTTGAACTGAGGCATAGAGTAAAAAAATAATAAATTCTTTGTTTTTAAAAGTTAAAAAAAAGAATAGATTTATATAATTTAAATCGAAAAGTATGTAAAAAAAAACTTCTTTTAATAACTCTCCCTCACCTACCCAAATTGTCCAGTTTTCTGTTCCTTTCTCACTTGACAAACATACGTAAGTCATCACTTACTTATAAATGGTGTACTTTTCTGTGCATATGCATATGAACACAATATAATCGTATTTGATTTTTCTCCTTTTACACAACAGGTGGCATTGTTTCACACCTTTTTTGTGCTGTCTTTCATTTATGTTAGCACTTGAAACTGTTGTCATAGAGCTATGAAAGGAGAGCCTCTTTGTTGAACAGCTTCACTGATTGTCTGCATTGTGACAATTTATTCTAGGTGATTACTGATGGCCATTGAGGGTATTTGAAGTCTCCTGCAGTGAACAGTCCATCCTTTTGAATATGAAGAAGTATAATTTTTAGATAGGCTCCCCCGGAGTGGCATTGAGGACATTTGGGTAGATAGTGTACCTCTTTGTGAGCAGCAGTGGTGTACGTTCCCACCATCCATGTTAGGAGCGTTCTTGTCCCCTGGTTGCACCAGAAAGGAATGCTCAATTTAGAAATGAACATACAAGGCCTTAGTTAAATTTGAGTTTCAGATAAACAGTGATTTTTTTTTTTTTAAACCATAGATCTCTTCCCAAACAGTTTTAGATATCTGTCTCTGGTGTTACATAATACAAAGCTCTTTTGGAAAATGAAAATTAAGTTATATCAAAATGTATAGTTTTCTAAGTCTGAAAAAATAATGTAATTTTCCAGGAATTATGAGTTTTGTACTTTTCTGGAAAATTGAGTCTGATGAAATTGCTTCTAGTTTGAAAAGGTTTTTTTGCCCCCTTTGAATATTTGCTGGTTTTAAAATGATCTTAGCGTTCTTGACTTTTGATCTGGTAGTTTGGTGGTTGGCCTCCTGCATTGTGTGGCCTGCAAACTGAGGATGGTTTCTGTGTTTTTAAACAGTTAAATAAAGTCAAAAGACAGCATTTCCTGACAAATGAGAACTATAGTATCCAGAGACTTCTATCAGAGCAGACATGCCCTATTGTTTTTCTGTTGTTGTGTCTGCTTTTGCACCCCATGGGGTTGTTAGGACAGAAACCAAAAAAAACTATTTGGCATTTTGCGGAAATCGCTTGCTGACCTCTGCTTTTAGATGATCTGTGTATTGGTTCTACCTTTTTAATACTTTGTATCTCTGATGGAAATGCGAGGTTTATTGGCATGTAATTCAGTTTTTATTTAGCTTACTGTGTTCTTTTCTTATGGATACCAGTAGATTGAACAATTTATCATTCTTTTAATTTTACATGTTGGATGTTGTCAGCACAAAGATGATTATACGTTATGTATGTGTTTCTTTTTTTGCTCTCACAGAGTCTCATGAATAGCAGTAAGGAGGAGATGCGTGAACTGGCAGCGCTGTTTTATTCTGTGGTGGTATCTACGGTGTCGGGAAGTGAGTTGAAGTCCATGATAGAACAGCTTATAAAGACTACAAAAGACAATCATGTATGTTGTCAGTTTTTCCTTCATCCTTTATATGGGAGAGTTTTACAAAAGCATCTAATATATTTTGAGTTTTTGTGTTCTCATTTGAAAAATGAATGTAGAAATTCCTTGTTTTTATGATTGCAAAGATTAAATGACATAGATAATGTATAGATTTAATGGGTTCATTCAACAAATTTGAAGCCTCATGGCTGATAGGAACTTGGCTTAGGTGCTAGGATTGCAGTGGGGAGACTGAGAATCTTGGGTATTACCCAGGGCTCAGAAATATCAATTCCTTTCTCCATCACAGTCCTATCATTGTGCCTGTCTCATCAAAAAACACAAATGTTGCTTCCTGCCTTGTGTTTGGAGATTTTAGAAATTAGAAATTAGGATTTCTTTATTGTATTTTGTTGGCAGTAGGGAGAACCTTTGCTTCTGGCTGTAAGCTAGAAGAAAGTGTAGGTGCTATAGGAGTATGCATGAGAGGCCCCTCACCCAGAGTTGGCGTTAGGAAATCTAAATCCTGAAGTGAATCAAGACACAGATTAAATTCTTAATAGAATTCTCTGTTAGGAGCTCAGGGTTTCTCTTGTTTACACCTCTGATTTGTTAGAGTGTGGAATCTCATGTGACCATTCTTTGACCTTATGTTTTATTGGAGGCACAGCTGTAATAAATGCACAGTTATTTCAGTGCATTCTTGCACTGTGAGCGAAAGACAGACATATGCTATTATGTTGTTAAATTCAGAGCCCAGAGATACAGCACGGATCCTTGCTTGCATTGGGATTCACAGTAGGAAGATACTTGGCTAAAAAGAAAATGACAGAGCAGCAAGACCTGGAGACGACCGCTGATTTCCTGCCTGAGCAAGAGCAGCTCATTCAGAGCGCCGCTGAAACGATAGGTAGGTAACGTGCTGTGCGTGTGCCGGCTTGGGGGTTGTAGTTGTTGAATAAGGTTTACATTTGTTTCATACTTTAATTTCTTTTGACAGTGTTGCACTATAAAGGTACAAGCTTTGTAATAAAATCTTAATTGATGCTCAATAGATTCTGTAGATTATATATATATATATATATGTTTATTGTTATTTATGTCTTTACATTGTGTATTCCCCTTGGGTAACCCACCACCAATTCACCCGTGATCCATCTCCGTGATCCCTTGTGTCCTTTTCTACTCCATTTTGTGCCCTTATCCTCCCCTCCCCCCGCCCCCCACCCTACCCACTGACTGTCTCTCTCCTATTTGGTTTCCCGATAGTCCTGTTATAAGTGAAACCATTCGATATTTTTCTCTTTCTTTCTGGCTTATTTCACTGAGTATGATCCCCTCTAATTCCATCCATGTCGCTGCAAATTGCATTGTTTGTATCTTCTTTGAATGCTGAATAGTGTTCCATTGTGTATATGTACCACATCTTCTTGGTCCAAAAATAGGTTCTGTATTTTTAATAACAATGAACGTACTCGTTTTAATGTTTCTATATAACAGAGGTGATTGTTACGAAAATATTTTAAAACGGAAACTACTGTATTGCCTGTTTACTTATGGAATTCTTTTTTCCCCCCTTCCTTTTTTTTTTTTTCAATTGAGGTAACACTAGTTTATAACACTGTGTATGATTCAGAGGTTTAGGTTCACACCTCTTCAGATGTATGTTACCACACTACCCCCACCACCAAAGCATCCATGGCTTCCACCAGAGTTCATTGGGTCCTCTTCCCCCTTTGTTTCCTCTGCTCCCCCTCTGGTAGCCTCAGTTCTACATTTAGATTTCTAGGGCTTGTTCTTGTTTAGTTGTATCTGTTTCTTTGTTTTGTTTCTCTGTATTCCTTGCATGAGTAAAATCATCTGGTATTTGTCTTCTTTTGACTTATTTAACTTAATAATAACCCTTCTAGTCCCATCTATGTTGTTGCAAGTAGTAAGGTTTCATTTATTTTATAGTTGCATAGTGTTCCATTGTATATATATACCACACTTTCTTAATCCACTCATCTGTTGGGCAGTTTGGTTATTTCCATAACTGGGCTATTGTAAATATATCACTGAATAAATATTAGCATATTATTAACTGGAAGGTATTACAGACTTTGGTTTTGTTTTGCTATCTTTAAAAAGAGTCTTGAGTACATTGCTGGCTGTTCTGGATCACAGGGGTAATAGTGTATTATTCTCTGTTTTTCCTAAATGTGCTCACAGGCTCGTTTTTGGATAGTACATCACCCCTCTTGGCAATTGCTGCCTGTACAGCTCTGGGTGAAATTGGCAGAAATGGTCCACTCCCAATCCCTAATGAGGGGTCTGGCTTTACCAAATTGCATCTTGTGGAAAGCTTACTAAGTCGAATACCATCCAGTAAAGAAACAAATAAGGCAAGTCTTTTTCTTTTTTCCTTCCTTTTCATTCTGAAAATCCTTTTCATACATAGATATGTAGCTAAACCACAGTTGTAATGAGAATAGATGGCATTGCAGCTGGAGGAAGGATTCAACATGGAAAAGAATGATAAAGAAGAAAGTCTAGGTGACTGTTTAATTTTGAGTTAGGGATGATTTGTGTCCAGCTTTTGTGTATATACTGTTTGACCCAATTAACTCCAGTTTAGATCCATAGCTTTTAAGATTTGAGTCTGATAGTAAATGTGCCAGGTTTCTTTGTATTGCAAAAGGTGAATAGTAGTGTTAAATAGTACTTTAATTTCAGGCCAAATCCAAATCTTAATTGCCTGCAACCAGTTGTTTTTAAGAGGTCTGGGCATTAGTCAGCCTTGTGAGTAATCTGTGGAGGAAAGGACATTTAAAATTTATCAATTTTAGATAACCTTTTGCAACTGTCCACTCTTCTACCTCCAGTGTGTTATAGACATAATTCTGTAAAATTGTGCATGAGTGTACTAACCACACTGCCCCTCCTTGCCATCTCATTTTGTAAACATTATTTTGTGTTAAAACTATTACATACTTGTTTTTAAAAAATATATCTCTTCTTCCAGATGAAAGAAAGAGCAATTCAAACACTGGGATATTTTCCAGTTGGGGATGGAGATTTTCCTCACCAGAAACTGCTCTTGCAAGGTCTGATGGATTCTGTGGAGGTATTTATATTGCTCTCTGATTGTTAGTCATTCAAACAGAAGGCATTTGCTAGTTGTAATTTTGCATGCTATTGAGACTTTAAATTGAACTTCTGTTGATTTATTTGCTAAATGTTTACTGAGTGCCAGCTTTGGGCTCACCCCTGTTTCAGGCATAGCCTTGACTTAATCACCTAAGTAGGAAAAACTCTTTTCTCAGATTTTTGGAGTAAAGCATGGGCGGTTTGGGTCAAAGGGGAAACCTATGCACTTAGCTGGAGTTGGTGAGCAGGTACTGGATCCATTTGTACTCGAGTGTGATGACTTAAGCTTCTGTCCTTACACTTCTGCCCAGTGTAGCGAAGGCAACCTATAAACAGATGGCTGTTGGCCCAGTGTGATAAGTGTTTTTGCATGACCTGACCTGGTCCCCGACCTAGCCTTTGTTTTGTCACTAACAAAGTGACAACCTGTTTTTGTACACCAGCCTCTTTGTGCTCCTGAGTTTTTAAAAGGCTCAAGCTTTTGTCTTTCTAGGGTTGTTGCTTTTCTTCTTAAAAAGCCTTCCCTGACCCCTCAAATTATATTCTTTAGTATTTGTGCTGTCATGATCGCCACACTTTTTCTTCACAGTATTTATCATGGTTCCTAATTGCCCACTCCAGTGAAGGCAAGGTCTGTTTTGCTCCCCATTGCAAAACAAGCATCTTAGCAGTGTGATTGGTAATGGCAGAACTTTAGTGATGGGTAGAGTCATTAAGAAACGTTTTCATTTAAGACAGTGGACTCAAAAAGGAGGATATGACTATATGAGTAATTCTGTCTGGGAGAGGTGGAGCAGGTTTTTTGGAGATGAGGTTGCTCTTAGATCTTGAAGGTTGTGAGGGAAGAGAGAAGATAATTGGGACTGAGGACTAAGGCAGCTGAGTAGTGGAACCCACATTGAATTCAGGTGTCTGGATTATTCAGTATTTTTGTGGTGAATTTTTTGGACAGTGAGTGATATCCACATCAGGTTATACCTGGATATACTGACATTATACCACTTAGGGGAAAGCTTATGAGGTTTACTTTTTCATCTTTTTTCTGTTTTAAAATTTATGAGAGAGGTGGATTTCTCCTAGTTTTGTTTAAGCAACTGAAGATTGGACTCTGAACTTGTTACTGTAGCCATTATTTTAGGAGTTTGGAAGTTCAAGATTTCTGAAGAGCTAGAAACATGGTGGAGACAGTCAAGGCTAAGAATGAAAAGAGGCAGGAATCAGAGAACAGAGTATCTTCAAGGTGTACTACAACAAAGTTCTAAAATTTTTTGTTTCTTTTAAATTTTGTTACAAAAAATTTCAAGCACACACGAAAATAAAATAGTAATAGCACAGTGAACGCTTTGTGCCTGCCTTTATTCCATCTATTCAACCCCCTCTTTATTTCTGAAATACTTAAAGCAGAGTCTAGATTCACAGTTATTTGTAATTGCAGTTAGACAGTGTTATATTTGTTTGTGAGATAACTGTGTTGTTATTAATGATAGAAAACATGAAAAAACAGGCACATAAGTGAGTCTCTAATAGGACCCTCTGTGTAAAATAACTTTTCTCAGCCTGGGTTGCCAAGAGAAGCTTTTAACCAGGGCAACTGTAGGACTAAAGCCCTTATATCTTCTTCCTCAGAGGAGGAAGCCTGGGGTATTAGCACCTATCACCTCTTCAGTCCAGGCTAGAACATTTAGCTGATCGAGCTTAGAAATGACTGAAATATTGTATGTGTGCTTTGTAGTTCTCCTAAAGGTGAGTATCCCCCTAGCCCTCATGTTTTTCTGTTATTCATTCTGTTCTCATCCCCTCAATCCACAGTAAACAGAGAAAAATGCCAAAAGGAACTAAGGCAGGTCCAATTCTGTGTTGAGTTAGTGAGTCGTACTGGTGAATCAAGTCAAAATTTCTGAATCAAATTTGAAAAAAAAAAAATTGAGGGCCTCCTTGGTGGCTCAGTGGTTAAGCGCTGCACTGTGGAGCTGTCAGCAGCAGAGTCACGAGTTCGACGCCCGGCCGGGGAGATTCCCACATGGCGTGGCAGACCTCTCCTGCCTCACCTGCTGCTCCCCGCAGCAGTGTATTTCCGTTGATCTGCCTATTCTGCTCCCCACTCTGTCACTGGTGAACCCTCTCGCCGCCCTACGCGTCTGGCCTGTACCCCAGCTTGTATGCATAAATAAATCTTTTTTTTTAAAAATTGAGTATATATGATACAGGATTTTTTTAACATTTGATTTTTTAGAATAGTTTCAAACTTAGAGTGCAGTTCTAAAAACAGTGGAAAGAACACTTTTGTTTAGATTTACCGGATTTTGATATTTTATTACATTTGCACTGGCATTCTGGTTTTTTTTTTTTTTTTTTTTTCCTGAGCTGCTTGGGAATAACTTGGAGATTATCATGTAATTTTAGATTGCAAAAAGGAGGTGTTAGTAAATGATAATGGATTATCTGTTATCTGTTGTACAGTTATTACATATGAGTTGTCCACTCAAAACTTTATATCCATTAATCTCATTTGATCCTTACAACCTAATGAGGTGGGTGATAATATGCCCATGTTGCAAACAGAAGTTGAGGCTCAGAGCTTAACTCAGGGTGTATAGCTGGTAGATATAGAGCTAGCATTTGCACTGAGATCTGTGTGACTTCAAAGCCTGTGTCTTTACCCTCTAAGTAATTGGTATCATGCTTCCAAAGATTAAAAAACATTGCTTCATGGTTCTCTTCCTTGGGTGAGGAATGTGACATGGGATTGGAAAAGATCTCCAAGTCATTCTTATATTCTCAGTTCCTTCCCCGGCCTCACTCTGACCCAGTCCAGGCAGAAGAAGAATAAAGCAAGCTTATAAACAAGACATAAAGCCGTCTTTTTATGGAAATGGATTTTTTTTTAGAATGTTCTCTCTGATTCATGGATTTTATTTCTTCTCTGTAGGCTAAGCAGATAGAACTTCAGTTCACTACAGGCGAAGCCATTACCAGTGCTGCCATCGGGACGTGTTCTGTGGCTGCCCGGGATGCCTGGCTGGTAACCGAAGAAGAGTACACTCCTCCTGCAGGTACCAGACACTCAGCCAGTCAGTTTATGATCATTAAGTAACCCTCTCTCTTCTTTACATCACATTTGAAGCAAGATTAAAAAAAAAAAATGTACCCTTCCTCCTAACAAATTTTACCTTTTTCAGATATTTATGTCTCAGTCTGATTCAGTCTAGAAAAATAGTTAAAGGAAAATGGACATGAAATGAATGAGAACTTCTGTTTTTAGTCCTTTGACAAGCAAGCAGGGGGTCAGTTATTACTCACCTTCAAACTTGTGCTCTTTGGATGAGGACTGGTCTGTTTCGTCAGTTTCAGAAGTCAAGGCACTGCAGTTTCCAAATGACATGTCCTCTTATCTTTTATCACACAGTGAAACTTCAGTGTCTTCCACGGGCACTCCAGGTGTCTCTGGACTAGAGATACAGTGGCTTTTAGTGACTGCATAGTTTGAAGGAGCGTGTGGTTTTGATCACACTGGTTCTGATTGCCATTCTCATGTGAGAACTACTTAAAATTTTGAATGTTTTTTGTTACGGTATACCAATTTTGCTTGAATAGAAAGAACAGCATTTGAAATGCCAGTTAGGGCACAGGTCTTAGCCATCTTAGTTCTCTAGCCATTTGGGAATAACTTGCAGGTTATCATGTCATATTAGAGTGCAGAAAATAGTGTTAGTAAATGATAATGGTTTATCTCTTACCTGTTGTACAGTTACTACGTATCAGTTGTCCACTCTGGGTACTGTGATACAGTACCCAGCACACTATGGGGCTCCAACCAGGGCTTTGTTAATTCGGTAATTCTAGTTGCCCAGAAGGCAGATCTGCAGGCATCTAGAGTTGTGGTGATGGGTTGGGTATGAGGTGTGAGGAGTCAGAGGTGACTTTAGAGATTTTTACATAAGCAGCTAGAAGAATGGAGTTGACATTTACTAAGATGTGGGAAGCTGTAGGAGATACAGGTAGTGGAGTAGGTATGGATGGGTGCTTAAAAAACAGCTTCTTCTCTCGTCACACTCTGTGAGGGGAGCAGGACCAGCATCCTCATTGACATAATCCGGAAGTCAGTTGAGTATGTGAAGATGGAATTTTGAGGAGTTTAAGGTTGGAAATTATTTGGGAGGTTCATGTAAAGAGAGAGTGTCAAACTGTGAACCTAGATGGGATCACCAAGGGAATGAGCAGGAAAAAGAAAGAGTTCGAACTGAATTCTGAGAGTTCCCAGAGTTTAGAGTTTTGGTAGATGGAGAAACTAGAGAAGGACACTGAAAGGAATGATCTGAAGTATGAGGGTCCTGGAAGTGAAGTGATGAAAATCTACAAAAGGGTGTGTGTGTGTGTGTGTGTGTGTGTGTGTCTATCATCTGGGTATATCCTCTTCATGCAATAATTGAGAACTGAGAGGTGATCTTTGTACTTAGGAACAGGAAGATAATTAGTGCCTTTTATGAATAATTTCTGTGGACCAGAGAAGGTTAAGCCTGTTTTAGGATGAGTTCAAGAAGTGCTAAAAAGAGAAAAAATGTAGACCATGACATATAGACAGTCATTTTGAAAAGGTTTTAATGTAAAGCAGCAGTTCTCAACAGGGACTGACTTTTGCCCCACAGAGGACACTTAGTAATTCTGGGCCCTGCAGAGGGCGGGCACTGCTGTTCTCCGGTAGGTGGAGGCCAAGGGTGCTGCTGGGGAGCACAGGACGGTGCCCCACAGCGAACCCTCCAGCCGGAAGTGTCAGTAGTGTTGAGGCTGAGCAGCTCTGAAGTCATAAAGGAAAGGAGAAAAATGCTGTAGAAGCTGGAGAGGAAAGTGAAGTCAAAAGAAGTTCATTGTTGGTTAGTTTTTAAAGGAGAAATGGGAATGGTCCAGTAGAGAAGGAAAGATTGCTGGGGGTGGGGATAATTTTTCCCCTTTTTTTTTTGAGAGAAGTTTTACATTTTCAACAAAGGTTGAGAGAAGTTACAGGGATTTTTTTCATATAGCCTCTTCCCCCCATTATAGGGGTAAATTTTCATTTAGGGAACTAATTTACTTGAATACCTTTGAAAAGTTACTTAGTTTATGCTGACTTCTGAAATGAGTGATTATTCGCCAGCAACTTACTTGAACTTTAGTGTTACAGGATCCTTCTATTGAGTAAATGTTTATCTAAATTTAATTTTCTTGGGAAGCTATTCAATTATTTTCGTTACTTATCTTTGTTTTTCCCAAGGAGCCAAAGTGAATGATGTGGTCCCCTGGGTGTTGGATGTAATTTTAAACAAACATATCATCAGCCCCAACCCACATGTGAGGCAAGCAGCTTGCATCTGGCTCCTTTCTCTTGTGAGGAAGCTAAGTACCCACACAGAAGTGAAGGTAAGTCAGCTGTCTCGATTAGAAAAGACTTACGAAATATTTATAAGTGAAAAGTGGGAGGAAGTAAGCACATGAGGGTGAGGGCTCTTAACCAATGGCAGATATCTTGAAATGAACACTACCATACATTAGGGATTGAAGGGCGGCGGCTTGCTGTATGTCGGCTAAAACATGATTCTAAGCTAGAAGGTATAAAATCAGAACAAGTGGATCAAGAATGGGGGCCTCAAATTGCACGCATCATACCTCATCATAAGCCGGGCAACCTTTTGGTAATTTGCTGCCTCCAAAGCTGAGAGCCCAACAGGGCTTGTGACTGCCTTGGGTTGTAGAACTTTTCATTTGTCCACCCTGAAAGCCACATTCTCACTCTCCCAAGGACGTGGAGTCTCATTGTTCTAATGCCCCTTTTCTTCTTTCAGTCTCATCTTAAAGAAATCCAGAGTGCATTTGTTTCAGTTTTGTCAGAAAATGATGGTAAGGTTATTGGAAAATACTTGCTTTTTAAACTTTATTAAACTTGTACTCTAGAATTGTGAAAAATCTGAATTAATAAAAAAGAATGATACTGGAAAGGTGAATTCTTATTAATTGGATCCCTTCAGCTTTGCATTTAAAGATGGAGCTGACTGCAAGGACCACACCTGAGGAGAGAAACCCTATACTGTCAACATATGAACAAAAATGTACAACTATGGTTCTTCATTAATTAAAAAAAAATTTCGTTACAGAAAAAAAACAGATTGAAGTTTTATAACCAAATAAAAGCTTCAACTTTGTTTTGAGTCCTGATTTGGCGGGAAACAACAAAAGCTATGAAGACATTTGAAGGGAAATTTGAATATGGGCTAAAATGTTAAATTATTCCATGTGTGGTAATAGCACAGTTATATGTGAAAATGGCTTTATTTTTAGAAATAAATATTAAAATATATAGAGGTTAAAAATTACACTGGTCAACACTGATATCGTTACTGACTTAAAAAGGCCCTGATCTGTAATATCTTGGTGTGCTGAACATGAATATAACCCTGAAAATTTTTTATTCTCATTTTGAAGATACTTCATTTAATTCATTTTATATGTTTCACCATGTAAAGTTATCCAGTAGGACTGCAACAACATCCTAAATCAGTCTAGAATGATGTAATACTGCATCTCATTGCATAATACCATCAGGCACACATCATCCAGCATTGATGGCATCATTTTCTGATGCAATGCAATACTACTGCCAGGTGGCTGCTAAAGTAAGCTGACATCAGCAGTGCGCTATAGAAAGCCCTGTCAGAAAGGTTGAGCATTGAAAATATTTCAGAGTTTGTGCAGGACAGTTTAAGCTACTGTTCCATAGCACTGTTACTATTTTATCCATTTAGGCACAATACAGAACAGTAATGCCTCGAAAGTGCTTTAATAGTGTGGCCAATTTCTGCTCTATTTATGGGGAAGTGACATTTGCCAACCAGAAGAAAAGTATCACTTCTCAAGTGAAGAAGGCTTATCATCTTTACTTCGGATGCAAGGTTGATGACCAAGGCAAGCCTTGGGCCCCACATATATGCTGTGCTACATGTACAACACAGCTTTCACAGTGGTTCAGTGGCAAAAGATCATCAATGCTGTTTGCAGTCCCCGTGGTGTGGAGAGAGCCAAGCAACCACATGGAAGACTGTTCCTTCTGCTTGGTTCCTCCTCTTTCTGGCAGAATAACGAAGCAAAAGAAGTCAAGAATAGTCTACCCAAACATTCCGTCTGCATTGAGACCAGTTCCACATGGTGAGGGACTTCCTATTCCAGAACCTCCAGCAGAATATTCTGTTGATTCATCTGATGAGGACAAAGGTGAGCCGACCTGTTCTTCTCCTGTTCCATCAGCATGCAGTGATCCAGATTTTCACTGTGGTGCATCATCAACCCCACACAGAATAACACAGGAAGAGCTAAATGACCTAGGTAGGGATTTGGACTTATCCAAGAACAAGGCAAAATTGCTAGTATCAAGACTCCAACAATGGAATCTTCTAAAAGAAGGTGTTACAATTACTTTCTATTGAAAGTGCCACCAGCAGTTGGAGCCTTTCTTCAGAAAGGAAAGTACTCTGGTATTCTGTTCCAATATTGAATGCCTTAGAAATCTCTCATGACCCACAAGAATGGAGACTGTTTCTAGACTCTTCGAAACTGAGTCTGAAGGCTGTGCTTTTGCACAATGGAATCCGTCTTCCATCTATTCCAGTAGCACATGCTGTCCCCATGTAGAGACGTAGGATTACTTAAAACAGCTACTGAATTCCATTGAGTATAACAAGTACAGCTGGCACGTCTGTGGTGATTTAAAGCTAGTTGCCCTTTTAATGGGACCGCAGCAGGGATATACAAAATACATGTGTTTCTTATGTGAGTGGGATAGCTGAGCAAGTGAACTGCACTACTTGCGGAAGGAATGGACTCGCAGGCAAAATGTAGCAGTAGGAGAGAAGAATATCCAGCACCCAGCTCTGGTCAAAGCTCACAAAATCCTGCTACCACCCCTTCACATCAAACTAGGTTTGATGAAGAATTTCGTGAAAGCCATGGACTGGACCTCACCAGCTTTCTGATACCTGCATGAAAAATTTCCTTGACTCAGCGAAGCAAAGATTAAAGAGGGAGTTTGTGTGGGTCCTCAGATTTGAGAGCTCCTCAAAGATGACCGCTTCAGCACCTTGCTGCAGGGTGATGAGAAACAAGCATGGAATGCTTTTCGCCTGGTGTCTACAAACTTTCTTGGGAATGTTAGGGCAGAAAACTACAAGGAATTAGTGGAAGACATGCTGATGCAGTATCAGAAACTTGGCTGCAATATGTCTCTAAAGACCCACTTCCTTCATTCCCATCTGAAAACTGTGGGATGGTTAGTGATGAACATGGTGAATGTTTTCATCAAGATATCCCATCAATGGAACAAAGATACCAGGGAAAATGGCCCACCACAATGCTGGCTGACTACTGCTGGACACTCCCCAGAGATGCTCCTGAACAGCGGTACAAGAGACAAGCGAAGAAATCTAAGAAGTAGTCTATGACTTGATTTTTTACAGGTATTAACCATAGGCCTATTACTATTGGCGTGCATTTCGTGATGTAAACATCCATTTATTGCAGATTACAAAAAAAAAAACTAGAGCCAAAATTAGAATTTTACTGTCATATTCATGTTGAGCACATACAAATTGATAGGAAATTACTAATTTTATTTCAGTAACATGACTTTTGTAAAAATTTGTTGACCAGTGTTTTACTTACCAACCAACATTTTATTCATTTTGTATGTATGTTACTGTGTTCCAGGAAATAGTAGAATATCATTCATATAAACTTACCGTTATCTCAAGGTTTCATAAATATTTGGATGTGATTAATGACCTTTTCTGTAGATATCTCATTAATAAGTAATTTATAGTTTACCGCATTAAAAAAAGGAAAAGCTGGAGCTAAGAGCTTCTTGAATACCTCTGCTACGTAATGGTTTTCATCTCTTTCTGATTTCCTTTTTCTTATGCCAGAAGACAGCAAATATCACAGATGTATTCAAGATTTAAATAGTACCTTTGTTTTAAAAATGGTTTGCAATATGGGTCTTACTGACCTTTGATTTAAAAGAAACTGAAGGCCTGGGAATCTGCTTCACCTCTGGTGTGTCCAGCCTGAGTCCTTGGGCCTCTGGCACCGTGGACTACACAGGGAGGCGGTTTGTGGGTTGGCTCTTCTGGGACTGTAGTTCTCATTTATACAAGAAGCCCTTTGATGCCGTGTTCTGAGATGAGTTAGTATGTTTTTAACAAATAGGTTTTATTTTCGTATCTTCAGTATCATTTTGGGTTACTGTTACAACTTGTAAAAAGATTTTGACTTGATGGCCAGTAATAAACTTTTTTTAAAGTAACGTTATTTCGTCTGACTCTCCTGCAGAACTCAGCCAAGACGTGGCCTCAAAAGGCCTTGGGTTGGTTTATGAACTGGGCAATGAACAAGATCAACAGGAACTGGTTTCTACGCTTGTAGAAACACTTATGACTGGCAAAAGGTATGATGAACTTGAAAATTTCAGATTTAAACACACAGGGCAAGTTTTGTAGTACTGAGAATATGCTATGGAAAAAGGAAAATTCTGCTTTCTTTTTCTGTTTATTAAGCCTTTTTCTAATTTTCAAGTCCAAGATTGTTATGTTGTGGATAGCAATTTAATTATGTGATGTGTACTGTTCAGAAACTAAACTACTGTTTAAAAACATGGCAGTATGATCAGTCTTTGAAAAATGAATAACTCCAAGACAGTTAAAGTATTGGGTTGCAAAAATACTGCAATACATTGGCAAAATGAAAATTAAGATATGAAGAGGAAGCTCGCCTATCATTCACAGTCTGATCTCTGAAGAGCATGAAAGATTGATCATCGCTTTATGTTGCCTGCCCGGTAGAGAGACTAATTGTTTAGGTTTGACCACTTCTAATTCAGTGTAACTTTATATGGGATGTCCTGTTCATCTGTTACTTTGTTTAGTCTAGACTTGAGATTTTTTACAATTTTCAGGCTTATGGAAAGAATTAGTTGACTTTCACATTTTGTACATGATAGCTATTTGATAGGAATTTGAGTTTATCATTGTGTAAATGATAAATTAGTTCAACGCTGGTGTGAGCAGTTTGAGGCTGTCTAAAATTCTTGTTACTTTTGTTTAGAGCTAAACATGAAGTTTCTGGAGAGACAGTGGTATTTCAAGGGGGAGGCCTTGGCAAGACACCAGATGGGTAAGTTGCCACGTCCATCGATCAGTCATTATAGGCATCTTTAGTCTGGTGAACAGGGCGCCCACAGGTTGATTTCCATCTTTCGAAAAAATAATGTGTGTTAGTGGAAAAAGAAAACTTCCATGGAAATGGCCTAGTGTTGCTGGGTTTCCAGAGAAACAGACCTATGAGTTGGGAGATTTATATGCTGGAAGTTTGTCAGAGACTTCCCTGGGATTGTCACCCTGGGAGCAGTGAGGATGCAGGATAGAGCTGATGGTTCGAGAAGGAGATGAACTGCTTACGGCTCTCTTGCGGATACCCACCCTGGAGGCTCCAGAGCAGGCCTGGCCTGACCCTGCAGAGTTGTCCTGCTTTGAGGCGCCAGTGTTTACTGTCCTCCCATTGGGCTTTACCGCCTGTCAGTGACTGCTTCAGTGGTGGCCTGTTCTGTGGAGGACGTGACCTTAGAGCAAGGGCAGTTCTGTCAGCCAGTTCCCGGCCAGTGAGTCCTGACAGGGCCACAAGGCAGGACAGCTCAGTTGCCACTGCACCTTGTTTTTGTTGGTGACAACTCTTTTTGGTGTCTTTATCTTAGAGTTCACCAATGTGGCATTTCAAATTAATTCCTGGGACTTCACCTCCTTTATCTGATCATTATTCCATTGTGGTTATAGTATTGGGCTGCCTCTGAATTTTCTCAGAGGAAACTGCAACTCATAGCCTTTTGGGGGGAGGGGAGAGCTGCGTTAGCCTTGTCCTTGCCGCGCTCACAGGTCACTGCGTTCACAGAGCTTTTGTTCTACTTACTCTCCCTGTAGGCGCCAGTATTTTTAAAAAGTGCTGACTTCCTGCAACATTACTAACACAAATGATCAGGTACTTGAGCAGATATACAGAGGAACATTAACAGGTCTCAAAAAAGTTATTGAGACTGGGGTCCTTTAGCTCTGGAAAGACTTAGGGAGACAAAAGTAGTCTTGGCTGATGGTTAGATTAGTGCACAACACCATGAAGAGTCATCGCACTCCATGGAGCGTGTCGCCTCTGCCAGTGGGGTAGGGCAGCTCAGGTCTGCACTAGGCCCGCTGGTCAGCGAGCTAGGTGACTGATATTCTGCTCAGTTCTCTTTATTCAGTACTCATAATGTAGTGAAAATGTAATTTTAAAATGTCCCAGGAATACTGGTGATGTAGTTTTTACTGAACTGGAGGTAGAGATAAGCTATTGCATACTTTTTGTTTGTTTATTTCCAAGCCAGGGCCTGTCTACTTACAAGGAGCTTTGTTCTCTGGCAAGTGATCTTAGTCAGCCAGATCTGGTATACAAATTTATGAATTTGGCCAATCATCATGCAATGTGGAACTCTAGGAAGGTAAGTTACTATCTCTGGCAGCTTTTTTTTTTTTTTTTAACTTTTCCTCTAAAACCTAGCCTGCTGCACTGGCAGTCATTGGTAGTTGATGTGCTGTGTGGTTTGAAAAGGTGTGTGAGTAAAGAGAGTCAGACCCCCACAGCCATTACTGGCAGGGAGAGCTGGACACTGTAAATTGGGCTCTGTTCAGGGACTAGTTTGGGAGGGAGAACTTGGTAATCTTCATGTATCTACTATGTTAACAGCTTACTATAACAGATGTAACCGAGTCTCTTCATCTTACTGTTTCTCAGGGTGCTGCCTTTGGTTTTAATGTAATTGCTACCAGAGCTGGAGAACAGCTGGCACCTTTTCTGCCTCAGTTAGTTCCTCGTCTCTATCGCTATCAGTTTGATCCCAACCTTGGCATCCGACAGGCCATGACAAGTATTTGGAATGCACTGGTCACCGACAAAACAACAGTAAGTGCCTGAGAACCCTTCTCTGAGATTACATTCAGGATTCAAAGCCAGTGCTCATCTTCCTTTCCTCTTTGTGTACTTACCTGTTCAAACAAATACACTTTCTCTCATCCCTTGCTGTATCAAAGATGTTCATGGCAATTTTTTTTGAAATCTCGAAAGTGGAAACAACCCAAACCACCGGGTCGCTGGCTAAGGAGACGGCACTATATTCACACCAGCGGGATACTGTGTCTACAGGCGCGGTTGATGCAGTGGAGGACAGGTCGTGTAGTTCCTGCCGGAGAGGAGTTGGCTTAGTTGAGGAGATAGACAAGGAAGTAGGCATGTCTGCATATGATTTCCTCTCATCTAGCTGCTTCTCATGTTTCCTTCCCCTTACAGACTAGGATGTCTCAGAGCTTGCCTCTGAGTTCCTTCTGCTCTCTCCATTTTTCTTTCCAGATGAGCACATCGGTTCATTTGCACATAAAGTTCATTTTTATTGTGATAGTTCCCACTCTTACATTTTTACCCCAGGCATTACTTGTGCACCTGACTTGCATATCTCACTGCCTGTTTAGCATCTTCACTTGGTAGTGGTTCAAGATAATTTAGACTAACCAGGCCTGGACTTAAAATGACCTTACCCATTTGTTCTCAGTATATCTGTTTATGAACTTCAGGAAACCGGTGTCATCTTTGATTTTTATCGCTCTCATTTCCCACCCTCAATTGAATCCTTGATCAAATTCTGTCGCTTGATTCCAAAGTATTCCTTGAGTCCACTCTGTTGTTTCCTGGGGAACAGGTAGTCACCTTTCTCCTGTCTGTTTTCGTGTGATTATCAGAGTAAGATTTTTTAAAATGTGAATTGGATTATGCCCTCTTGAATTTTAATCCTTGAGTGACTTAACTGTTAGTTCCACTTTAAATAAATCCCACGATCCTTACCATGTCCTGCCAGTCCCTGCACATGGTGTGTCCATTTCTACTTCCTTCTATCTGATAGTCAGTTGAGTCTGTCCTGTCCAGGGTGGTAAGCACTTGAGGGTTCAGCTCTGAAGCCTTGGTGAGTTTCATTTGTTCTGGGAGATTATTTGGTACCCTTGGTGCAGCCCAGATCGAATAGGCCTTGACTTCATAGATCTGAGTCAGGGTGAAGGCTTATGCTCTTGAGATACCAATGTCACCTCTGGAGAATATTTAGAGATATAGATACAGGAAGACAAGTAGGAGGTAGAAAGAGGTGGTCGGGCTAGGTAGTATATGCCAAGGGATGGAGTTGAGATAGGTTGAGACCTGTGGAGTGAATTGGTCTCAGAGGGCTTTGTGTCCATGCCCAAGTGATTGCACTTTATTCTTATCCACTGAGGACAACCACGTTTGCATTTCAGAATGATTATTCTGGCAGCTTTTATTTTTTTTTAAAGATTTATTTATTTATGCATACACGCTGGGGTGAGAGGATTCACCAGAGACAGAGTAGGGAGCAGAACAGGCAGATCGACTGAAATACACTGCTGAGGGGAGCAGTGGGCGAGACAGGAGAGGTCTGCTGCACCATGTGGGAAACTCCCTGGCGGGGATCGAACTCATGCTGCAGTGAGTGGCTATGGATAGCTTCATAGTGCTGCGACTTAACCCATTTCGCCACCAGGGAGGCCCTATTCTGGCAGCTTTTAGCAATCAAAGTGGGAGAGAGTTGTGGACTGAGATGCCTCGAGAGACCCTTATGTGTTACATACAGAAACATATTCATGTGATTGAGAGATGAATAATTTGATTATTGATGGATTTTAAATTTTAAATTTTACCCTTTTGCTTTCTTTAGGTGGATAAGTATTTAAAGGAAATTCTTCAGGATTTGATTAAGAACCTTACCAGTAATATGTGGCGCGTTCGAGAATCCAGGTACCATTTTGGAAAATATAAGACTAGCCAATTACAATTGAAATTTTTTTCCTTCATAAGGCCAGGTTTCAGACTTTATGCAAAAGGATTAAATTAAAACTACTGAAAAGCATATTTCTGGCTGGGTTAGACAGTTACCATTAGCTGTTTAAACTTGTCAGTGGTTTTCCTGAGTTATCTTACGTTTTTGTAAGTATAAAATTAAAGAAGTAGAAGATCACTTGTTAACTTGGGAGACATCAAGATATAGTTACATTTTATAACATAAACACAATATATGTACAATCTCATTTTCTGGGATAGCATTTATATATATATATATGAAAAAACATATTTCTTTCACACACACTCACACAGTTTATATTTATTCAGTACCTGTGATGTGCTTTGCGGGGTGTAGGCCCTGGGTATACTGTACACCGGTAAGTAAAAAAGGCTGTGTCATGTCAAAGAGATTGTATTGTAGTTGTAGGAAACAGACATTTCTTGGCTGTAAATACTTTTGGTGTATTTGCAGCACAAAGGAGAGAACAGTCATTGTTACTTTGGGGAGAGGGGATTAGAACTAGAAATACAGGCAGAATTCATATTCTCATTTATAGGAATGTTTCACAGTAAAGTGTTGAGCTTTCTTGATTATATATTTGAAACCAAATTGCTTATTTTCAGCTGTTTAGCTTTGAATGATTTACTGAGAGGAAGACCCTTAGACGACATCATTGATAAACTTCCAGAAATTTGGGAAACTCTATTCAGGGTACAAGATGATATAAAGGTATTTTGGAAATAAATCTGCATTTATTCATAGAATAGCTTAAACTGGAATTGTTAAAATAAACAATGTTACATATTTCAAAATTCAATATTCAGACAATTTTAAGAGCTTACAATTTCCTCCCCAAGTTTTAGTATTGATATGTCATGAAGTTGCAAGATTCAGTATCTTTAGTTCTAAACTGAATTGACTTTCCTTGTCTTTTACTGGATGGTGCCACTTATATGTGAAATACAGAGAAATCAGACAGAGGGTCAGATGAAGCGAAACTAGACCTAGACCTAGCAAATGTGCTTAGGACCTGAAGCTCTGGTAGTGGGAGGCAGAGGAGGGGCAGGGTGGAGGAAGCTGGGGGGTGGAGAGCACAGTGGATGATGGGGTTGGACTGTGGTGCTTTGGTGGTGGATGTGGTGCAGTAACAACACTTAAGAGGTAGAGTCTATACCTCTAAAATGGAAACAACAATGTAAACCAACGTCCCCGCAACAACAAAAAAAGAAAAGAAAACATGGCCATCTCCTGATTTGCTTTCAGTAGAGATCTCATGCTATTGATTAGTATCAAGGTACAGTTTCGAAATAATCCTGAATCACTCTACTTTGATCAGTTTCATAAATTGAATTAGTCATTCCCAAATAATGTAACGAATTCCTCTGAATTTTTCCTGGACAATCTAAATGTTCGATATGTTGGTATCGTAACAGAAGGCACTCGTCTTTGCCTTTCTTTTTGTTTTATTCATTAGAGAGTTAAAGTCTTTCATAATCCTCATGTTGATCTTTACGTATTTGCTTTTATAATACATTTGGTTTGTAAAACATAATAATAGCTATATTTTTGTATGGTCCAAATAGATCATAACTAATTAAAAAATATATATATATGGTATGATAATATGTTCCTTCATGAGCTTCATGAAACACTGTTTTTTTTTACCTAGTATTGAAAATAGGATTTGTTTTACTATCTGTATAAAGTCAGAAGCAGTTGAATACTGTGGGGTAGATGAGAATGAAAATCTCTAACTTTCATGATGCCATACTTTTTTCATTTTTAGGAATCTGTACGAAAAGCAGCAGAACTAGCTCTGAAAACTCTAAGCAAGGTGAAGACTCTTGTTTTACACTGGGGGCGAAGTGGAGTGCATTTCTCTGTACCATAATTATAAAGGCTTATTTTTTGTCATATAAAATAACATTTAATCACAGTGTAATTGGCCTTCTGTTCTTACAGTGAATGAGAAATTGATGGGGAATAATATTACATTGGTATTTTTAACAATGTATTTCTTTTTAAATGGTGAACTTCTCTGGGCTTTTAGCTAGGGTTTGCATTCATGTGATCCTGATGAACGCATTACTCATTTCGATCAAGCAGCATCTGTCTTTTCTGTTAGTATTGCTGTATTTATGTGTTAATTTGCCTATGAAATTGGCAAGCTTTTTAAAACAAGTTTCCCACCTGCACTTGGTTTGTGATCTGTCAGGGACTTCTACATTCTAATTGCATAAACCATGCCATAGGTCACATTGTTAGTAAGTAGTAAAACCAGCTTTTAACCCAAGTGTTTCTCATTCTAGATTTGTTTTTAATCACTGTATTTTGCTGCTGCCCAAAGTTATGATGGTGATAAGCTTTTTTATACATTTTTTTCATTTCATCTTTAACTGTTTCTGTGTCACAGAAGACCAAAACTTAAAAAGCAAAAAATGTATTACTGATATTTTCTGTTTAGTCATTGGCAGACAGAACTCAATTTTAGATCTCATTCTTCCATTTCTCTCTGTGGTGTCATTTTGAACATTTTTTTCTATGAGTATGAGAAATAGGAATTATTTTGTCAGGTAAATTCTTTATTGGATGAGAGATCAGGTCAGTAATTTCTGTGCTCTTTGTACTTGAGGTTTGTGTGAAAATGTGTGACCCTGCCAAAGGAGCAGCCGGCCAGAGAACCATTGCTGTCCTTCTGCCTTGCCTTTTGGACAAAGGAATGATGAGTCCTGTGACAGAAGTTCGAGCCCTCAGGTGTGAATCAGCTGTTAAATGTGTTAAATGAATGTGTTGAATTTACTTAGTTCCTAGCCATGCAGTAGGAAGTGGGTTTCCTTGAATGCTAGATTCTTGAAAGTATGGAGAAAGGAGTTGAGGGGAATCCATGGAGGCAACACAAGAGCATTTGTGAAAAGTTGTGAGTCAGAGCATTTTCACAGAAATAGCCTCATGGGAACCTTATTTTGACCAACATTCTGCCACTGCCTTGATTAAAATGTGTTACTTTTACTGTCATCAACCTCTTTGGGTCCCAGGCAGGCGTGTTCCTGTTACTGCACAGGCCCAAGATTGTTGGTTATGCTACTTCGTGATATTTCAGAGTAATCCAGTGCAGGGGGAAAAAGTATGCCCATGTAGGGAGGAGGTATAGATGAGAACACAATTGGCCAGATTGCTAATTGTTCAGCTGGGTGGAGAATACATAGAATTTTATTTCTGATTATCTCTACTTTCATATATGTTAGAAAATTTCTATTAAAAAGACAGTGCTAACACCAGGCTCTGTAACCAAGGGATCATGTACCCGAATGGATAAACAGGAGAACATCCCCATGATTAGATTTGTAGTGCTTCATACTTATGTTACAGAGATTTAGGAGTTGTGTACTGTGTGTCTATAGCATCAACACTCTTGTGAAGATCAGCAAAAGTGCGGGAGCCATGCTGAAACCACACGCACCAAAACTCATCCCAGCGCTCCTGGAGTCCTTAAGTGTATTAGAACCCCAAGTTCTGAATTACTTGAGTCTCCGGGCAACAGACCAAGAAAAGGTGAGTCGGAAGCACAGGCTTATTGGTAAATATCGTGGAGGAAGAAACCTGTTAAGCTACTGAGGTGCTTTTGGACGATCCTTCCAGTGTCCTTAGGCAAGACTCAAGGGATATGCCACTGTTGGTGAAGCAGTTCACCTCCTGTACCCACATGCAGGGTGTTTTTTTGTGGGGGTAGGGAGAGGCGTTTCATATTACTTTGTGAATTGTATGAAAAATAGCACTTCTACCCAAAAATGCATTGACATTTGCTTAACGTAGTTTTTTATACATGTTTATTTTTTTTTGAAGGTTGGGTCTGTACCTTCAGAGTCTTCCTAGGACCACTGCTGCTCTACAAGTAAAAAGGATTTGTCTCTAGATTCTGACATGGCCCCAAATTATTCTGCCTTTCACATACAATGTAGTTGCCTCATCTCCTGATCAGTCCTTTTTAAAAATTACAGATGAAACATTTATTGTGAGAAATCAATACAGAGAGCAGAAAGTCACCTCCTATGAGTCCACCTCCCTGTTTCCTGAGGAGTACCTATTGTTAACAGTTCCCTGCGTGTTTGTGAATTCTTTTGTAGTTAGAGACTACAAAGCCAAACAGACATTAATTTAAAAATAAAGTCACAGTTTCAGTGTTCTGTGACTTGCTTTTTGTCGTTAGCAATGTGTCATACCTGTATATAGATCTGCTTCATTGTTTTCAGGGCATGAACACTAGTCCTGCAATAGGTGGTTTTGAGTTTTGTCAGAGATTTTATGACTTTAAAAAGTTATCAATGTTCAGTGTTCTTCACATCTTTGGCACCATTGAATAAGATTAATCTGATAAGCGCAAACCTTTTTGTTCTGATGTACACTTTCCATTACTACTGTTTCCATTGTCTTTTCACACTATTTTAGCTATTTCTATTTCTTCTGTAAATCGTGTTTTTCTATTCCAGGCCTATTTTTGCACTTAACTTATTTATATTTTTGTATTTATTTTTATTAGAATCATCAAGTTCCTGAATACCTATTGCAAATGTCTTTTCACAGTTCACTGTTTAACTTTTAAATTTGCCTAAAATCTGATAGCTTGTACTCTTTCCATTTGCCTCTGCTATTGCTGTTTTTCTTCTCCATTCATCATTCTTCCCTTTTTTCTTTTAGCAGAAGACTTGTCCCTTCCTGGGTTCTTATAACATATTACTAGGTGCTGAGAATTAGGAAACATAAATTCTAGTCCAGACTTTGCAACCATAGGCAAGCCAGTTCTGTGTGCCATACGATTTTTACTTAAGATTCAAGGTAGTTGTTAAACTAAAATACCATAATAGATGTGAAGGCCTTTTACAGAGTTGAAGTAGTAAATGTAAATGTTTTTCTTACTGCTTAGAGAACCTTCAAATTTATTTCGGCTATTCCTTTATCTAGTGGGTAGAGAACCTGAGCCTTAAGAAGGCTGGAATACTTGCTCGAGTTATCTAACTGCAGTCAATTTCTGTCATGTGAATTTCTAATCTGTGGTGAAATGCTCCCTCTACAGGTGGATTGTGGAGTCTTGGTCAAAAGAAATTAGAGTCAGACTTACGTGTGACTGTTACTCTATTTACTGTTTTATAAGAAGATTCATTTTAGAAGCAAAATCCTAGTCAGGCAGTGTGCTTGGGGCCCTTAATTAGCAGAATGTGCTGAGTGACTTGACTTTGTGTCCTGCAGGCTGCGATGGACAGTGCTCGACTCAGCGCCGCCAAGTCCTCTCCCATGATGGAAACAATCAACATGGTCAGTGCCCACACGTGATGTGATGTTCGCTTTTTACCTTAGGATGTGATTGTTCAAATTCCACAGGCTACAGTTACTAAAATCCATTAGTCCAGACTGGTGTTGCACAGGAGAACAACATATTAACCCTTTGCACTCCGAACCATTCTGGACATTGGCTACCAGCTACTTGACGCTACTTTGCGGCGGAAACGCGCATTTACAGACCCTCGTATTATTTAGTATAATTTTGGAACCAAGTAACGTCTTATAATGATATTGGACTTATATGAATTGGGTGACATCGAGGAATGTATATTTGCAAAAAACCAATATTTTATTGCTTATAATTTTGTACAGTATGATAAGTTTTGTAACACTCCCCAATATGCATTGCAGGCTGATTAGTGCACATTCTCGTCCAACACAAAACCCGCTGACATTTCTTGTATATATCTTAGTAATTTTACGATATTTTGATTTAATTTCTTGTGCCATTTCAAGATAAAACTTCAGGGAAACTTGCATGTCTCAAAAAGTTGCGTTGAAATAACTCAATTCCCTGTAATCACTAATAAACTGCAATGTCCCCTGAGAGGGGACATCCGAGTGATATGCTAGAATTCCGATGTCCTCTGAGAGGGGACAGCGGAGTGCAAAGGGTTAAAAGATGGCTTTACAGACCTACCTTTCATTTGGCCTGCCTATTTAGAAAGGTTCAGATTTTCACCTCTGCTTGACTGTTATCTTTGGGAGAAACTGGAAGGTTTCAGCGGGAGTTGTTCAGTGACATAGGTACCATACTAGGTTGGTGAAGAAATTGAACAATGTTGATATGTGTTTACGTTATAGGAAAGGATTTGTAGAAAGCTGCTTGGCACTGAGGTTCTGAGTTCCAGAGTTCCTGGAGTCTTGGTTTAAGAATTGGTAAAGTCACTAAAACTGAGAGGTTAACTGAGAGTGGTTAACTGAGAGCTTGTTAATTACTGGCAACAGCTCTGCTGCTAAGCAAATCAGAAGGCTGGACAAAAAAATTAGATAATTTATGTGCCTACTGGGCGACTATTACCAAAATTTGGTCTGTGGATCTTGTATCTAAATTGGAGTATAGGGAGAAATAGAAAGTTTAAGGAAATAGAGGAATAGTTGGTGAACACTTGCAGATATGTTATTAGTAATAGGACTTATATCATTGCATTATATAGCACAGTAAGTGTTGTTAAGAAGTTGATAATAACACCAAAAGTGGCCTGTTATGGCAGCCCACGTGGGTCAGTTTTACTCAGGTCCTTTACATTAAACATGGACTGATGAAGAAGAAGGCGGCTCAGAGAGATCCTTGCTTTCGATTGATCGTGTATTTTCTCCTTTAGTAAATAGAGGTTTTTCATTGCTTTTGTTTTGTTTGGAATGTCTGATCACTGATGAATACTTTTTTTGTGTGTGTAATATATGGTGGTTTTAACATTGAAGATGTTAGAGCAAGATAAATATTTTGTCAGAGCAAAATAAAACCAAGTTTTTCAACTTCGTGTCAAATCTAGTGGGTTCGTATTTAACATGGGCAAGTTTTAATTGGAGATGGGATACAATTATTAGTTAAGGTTAACTTTGTTTTTATATTCTCTTTCAAAAGTGCCTGCAGTATCTTGATGTGTCGGTGCTGGGTGAGCTAGTTCCTAGACTGTGTGAACTGATCAGAAGCGGTGTGGGTCTTGGAACTAAGGTAAGTAAGTGTATTTTTCAAATGAGGAATGTGTATCGTCCTTGGTTTTGCCCACGAAAATATAAGAGCCATCATGTTTGAAGTTCTTATTTTTCTGTAAAACCTAATATTATTTTATAGTAACTGTCTTGTTTTCATGACTGCACTCATAACTTAAAACATGTAACTGATTCAGAAAATAAAACGTGACTTAGTGAATATTGTCTTACTTATTAGTGCAATTACTTCTATCCCCTGGTTGCCCTGGACATGCCCGCTGGGTCTTTGTTCATTATCGGTGATCAGTGGGAACGTTCACTCATCAGCCCAGTGTGATTTTTTTTAGGGAGAGATTAGCATTTTTCACGGAAGGGTTGGCAAGTGTTTGGATAGAAAAACGGCTTCCTCTGCAACATCTTTGAAGGGCCAGGCCCCCAACCCCCCTTGAAATAGACACCTTGACATAATTAAATGTTTGCGTTTAAAGATTTTGGTAGAAATCTCCTTTTAGGAGAAAGCTGAAAACTGTAATTTACCACCTAGAGATAATTGATGGTAATGTTTCCAAGTGTTTCTTCTCAGACTTTGCTGTGCATGTGCCTTCTGTGGTGTCGCCTTTCATGACCACGTAATAGTTCATTATATGGATATAAGATCATTTACTTCATTATTTTTTAAAGATTTATTTTTATTTATGCATAGAAGAACTGGGGTGTAGGCCAGAGGTACAGGGACGGGGGAAGTAAGAGAATTCACCAGAGACAGAATGGGGAGCAGAACAGGCAGATCCACTGAAGTACACTGCTGAGGGGAGCAGCAGGTGAAGCAGGAGAGGTCTGGTGCACATGTGGGTTAGCAACATGGCCAAGAGTCAAACTTGCGCTGCAGTGGCTGGTGATGGCTTCATAGTGCTGAGACTTAACCCCTCCGCCACCAGGGAGGCCCGAGATCATTTACTTTAATCCATCCAGTAACATCAGGTTTGTTTTCAGCTTTAAACAAAGCATGTGATGAGTGTCTTTGGACATATATAAAGCTATTTCCTTTGTTAAATTTTTAGAACTGGCATTGTTAGAACAAGGATGGATAAGATGACTTCTGGCACTCTCCTAAAAAATTGTACCAGTTTTCTTTTTCACTTGCAGTATATGAGAATATTCGTCTTTTAGGCTTGAGAAAAATCTTGGCATTTTGATTGGGTAGAAGAGTGTTCCTCTTTCTAGTTGAATCCTGGAGAGTCTGTTCAGCTTCATGTATTTCTTTTTTTTTTTTTTTTTTATTTATACATACAAGCTGGGGTACAGGCCAGAGGCGTGGGACAGAGAGAGGGTTCACCAGAGACAGAGTGGGGAGCAGAACAGGCAGATCAGAAATACACTGCTGAGGGGAGCAGCGGGCGAGGCAGGAGAGGTCTGCCTCGCCATGTGGGATTCTCCCCGGCCGGGCTTCGAACCCGCGTCGCCGCTGCCGACAGCTCCACAGCGCAGCGCTTAACCGCTGCGCCACCGGGGAGGCCCAGCTTCATGTATTTCTTGTCTTTAAATCTTTGATACCTAAAACAAATGGTTTGATAGACAAACATTATGTTTATCACATTTAAGCCTTTGCTTTTGTTACCTTGTAGGGAGGCTGTGCCAGCGTCATTGTGTCATTAACAACTCAGTGTCCCCAGGACCTAACACCTTACTCAGGTGAGTTTCAGGGCTGGTGGGGATATTTTTGTATGCTCAAACCTTGTGTGAAAAAGTTTTAAAAGGAAAAATAATTATCTCTTAGACATACTTACAATACTATATGCTCTTTTTCTTTTCTTCCCTTTTTCTTTGCCAGAGGCTCAGTGATTATCAGATTCAGCAAGTTTTCACTTTTTGTGTTTGATGTACAGTGGTACAAGGAGGTGAAATTATCTGCCATGTAGGATTTGCTTGCCATTTATTGCCAGCTTTTTACATCAGCATTTTTCTCTTCTATATTGGCTTCTATGTGGGGTTAATGAATTTTGTTTAGCTAGCTCTTATTTTTGCAACTTCTGCCACAATATTTTAGACATAGATTATTTTTAATTTTATGCCCAGCAAAAGGAAGTAAATGGATAGTATAAATGTAACATAAAAGGGATCTGGACTATCATGAAATAAATAAGACATTAATTACAGGGTTAAGTTTTTTTCATCCTGGAAATAGAGCAGAACATTTGGTCAACCAGGTATCAGATTTTTCTCCCATATTCCTGACAGGTAAACTTATGAGTGCTTTGCTTAGTGGCCTGACAGATCGGAACAGTGTAATTCAGAAATCCTGTGCATTTGCCATGGGCCATTTAGTTCGGGTGAGTTGAATTTTAATGTAGCTAAGTAATTACACTATGATAATCACAATGGAATGATGAGGATTGTTTCTTTTTCAGACCTCACGGGATAGCAGCACTGAAAAACTCCTGCAGAAGCTCAATGGCTGGTATATGGAGAAAGAAGGTACCCTCTCCCCTGTTTCATATCATCTTTAATTTAGATGTTGCAGTCTCCCAAAGCAATTCAGATTTTATCCTCGATGATTTTATGTGCTTTGCTAGAAACACTTCTAATTGATTTTCTCTCTTTATCTGTTTATTTTGGTGCAAATTGAGCAGTGACGTAAAGGTCATGTTTCTCTTTGCTTCTGTTTAGAACCCATCTACAAGACCTCTTGCGCTTTGACTGTTCATGCTATCGGACGGTACAGCCCGGATGTGTTGAAGAACCATGCCAAAGAAGTTCTGCCTTTGGCATTTCTAGGCATGCATGAAATTGCTGATGAGGAGAAATCAGAAAAAGAAGAATGTAACTTATGGACTGAAGTGTGGCAGGAAAATGTCCCTGGTTAGTAAATAGTGCCCGTGAGTTAAGCCTGTTTCTTAATCACAGCTGGATGTTTTACTCACACTCTTTATTCAGAAACTCCTGTACTTTCCAAGGACCTTAACATGTATCCCATTTGGTTTGCAGCCTGTCCAAACAGCTGGGTTGTCAGGTTGGCACTCAGAGCTTTTCACTCATTGCTGTGTGTGTAAGCAATGCTTATGCTCCGCCCAAGCAAAGGAAAGCTTTACTTAGCTTAGGTGGAGAGTAAAATGGTGATTTTGTGTCACCTTAGAGTAATTGTTTAGAGTAGTATGTCTTAACAGTGGTTTTTGCCTTGACATATATTAATGAGTGGTGGCCATTTTCTTGACATCCTTCTGTGGACATACCCAACTTCAACCCTTCTGTTGAAAAGATAAGGTGCCACACCTCCCTCTTTCTCTGTTAGAGAGGGTGGCATGATAATACCACTGAGAATCATTGCTTTAGCCTAATGGTCTCTAACATAGGGGCAAAAGTCAGTTTAATTTTTTTTTTTGTCATATAAAGGTGGCTTAATTTTGCTTTTCATCATATAGGTTCCTTTGGTGGCATCCGATTGTACCTGCAGGAGTTGATTACCATTACCCAGAAGGCTTTACAGTCTCAGTCCTGGAAAATGAAAGCCCAGGGTGCAATTGCCATGGCATCGATTGCAAAACAAACCAGTTCCTTAGTACCTCCATATCTGGGAATGATACTGACTGCATTACTGCAAGGCCTAGCTGGAAGAACATGGGCAGGAAAGGTAAAGGAACCATGCATGCCCAGTTGAATTTAAGGTATCCTTTAAAGGATTATGACTTCATCTTTCCTTTTCTAGAAAAATAAGAACCTGGTTGTCTGGAACTTCAGTCAGATGAATTGTTTTTGTGAGCCAGATTTCATAGCCAATGGGAAAATTGGGTAACTTTGCCTGATAAAGTATATTTCATCAAAGTAACCCACGTGTCCTTGAATATGTGTAGGATGCTGAAGATTGATTTTATTTATCATGTTCAGCTTTCCAAGCTAAGTATTAAACTTAAGTGTTCACCATTTTGTACCAGTTGATCTTATGGATGATCAGAATTGGGTATATGTGAAACTGAGTAGTAAAGTAGGCTGCATCCAAACCATCTCCGGGACATGTGAATTCATAGAAGTCATTTTTATATGAGGACAATAGTGTGGCACTTAACAGTGAGCACTCAGTGGGCACACGAGCGTGTGGCAACGTACCAGGATCTATCTGATGTCGTAGAAATCTATAGTAAGTCAGTAGTAAAAGCCAGCACGGTGGAAGTACTGGACTTGGGAGACAGAGTCAGCCGGATAATGTGGGTGCACTTCTGCCTGAGTGACGTTGGGCAAGTTAGTTCTCTAGTTCTTTTTTTTTTTTTAATATTTAATTTATATTTTTTACATTGTGTATTCCCCTTGGGTAACCCACCACCAATTCACCCGTGACCCATCACCATCGTCTCTTGTGCTCTTTTCTTCCCCATTTTGAGCCCTTATCCTCCCCCTCCCTTGCTTGTTCTTTATAGAGATGAATACAGTTACCCTGTCTCTGGTTTGGAGTAGAACTATTTTGAACTTCTCCTTAAACAGTTAGGTGCATTGAAGAGAAGATGGGACTGGTTAATTTTTGAAGTCGTAGTTATTAAATATTTCTGAGGTAACCATGGTCATTGTATGGAGCATGTCAGTGACACGTGCACTTAATGGTATTTCTTCATATTTCAACCCATCAGGAGGAGCTCTTGAAAGCTATTGCCTGTGTGGTGGCAGCTTGCAGGTAATGTTCTTTCAGTGAAGATGCCATTTCTTAAACTGAACCCGAAAGCCCAGTCTGCATTAACTGTTCTGATGTTTCTGTGTGGATCCTGTAGTGCAGAGCTGGAAAAGCCTGTGCCTGATCAGCCCAGCACAAATGAGATTCTCCAAGCTGTTCTGAAGGAGTGTTGCAAAGAGAATCTCAAGTACAAGATTGTAGCCATCAGCAGTGCGGCAGATGTCTTGAAGGCCACCAAAGAAGACAGATTTCAGGAGTTTTCTGACATTGTTATACCTTTGATCAAGAAGGTAATGACCACATCTGTCCCTTCAGGGCTGGTTTATACTTTTAAAAAAAAACTTTTAAAATAAAGAAGAAAACATTTTCCCGTGTCCTGTTTGCTAGGATAAGTATAACTGCAAATAGCAGAAAACTCCGAAGTGTCACAGCCTCAAACACAAGAGAAGTTTGTGTCTCACATAATAGTCTAGGAATTCTGGCTCTTTACAGCTCCGAGCCCCGCTGTCCCTGGGATGTGGCCGTTGTCCTCGTGTCCGCAGTGTAGCTGCATTCCAGACGGGAGGCGGCAGAGAAGATGAGGAGAGGGTGACGGATCCAAGTGGACTTGGCCGTTTTCTCTTAGGGACAGTTTCTGGAAACTGCTCCATGCACTTGCACTCCTGGCCTGATTGAGTCATAGCCGCGCTGATTGCAGATGCAGCTAGGAAAGGCTGTCTTCAACCTAGGCACCCATTTGCCCACCGTGGCAGAAGGGCAGAGTGGATTTTGGAGTCACAGTCACACTAAGCTTAACCCTACGAGCACGTGCGGAAGCCACCCTGGTCGTTTCTAGAGTGAAGACAGAACTCACGGGGTCACTGTTAACTGCCTCTGCCATGTGTTGGATTTTTTTTGGAAAATGAAATACTTGTTTTTAAAGGTTGGGTACTTATTCAAAGAGAAAAGGATATCATTTACCTGTTTATTTGTGAAAGATGAAATATTTTAAATAATGTTCTTATTTCTTATGTTCCTGCTAATTCGTAGTTGTTTTCTTTTAATAAAAAGCTGTTGATGCATATAATTTCTGTTACAGTTCTTTGGGAGGCTTGCATTTTAATTTGATTATATCACCAGCTAACTGGCCAAGTCACTTCTTGGCCTCTGTTTTCACTGATACGTTAAGAATTTGGATTTAGATTTTTACTGAATTCTTCCTCTTTAATTCCATGATTACAATGCAAGTCTTTGTTATGTTGAGCTCAAAATATTATATATAAAGTAATTTTTTTACCTTTGCTCTCAGATTTCTTAAAGGATTTACTCAAGAGTTACAGTGTTCTTGTTACAAATTGCAAAAATCATTTAGCATTTAAGTTAGCACTTTAGCAGAAAATTTAGCTTTTAATTCTTGGTTAACATATCATACTGTGGTACCTTCAGTATGAACCTGCAACTTTGAAAAAAAATTTTTTTGTTGTTGTATTTTCTATGACGTGTCCTAGAACTCACCTGAAAGCGTTGGAGTGCAGACTAACAAAAATGAGGATGAGAATGAGAAGGAAAAGGAGCTCCAGCTCGACTCTCTGCTCGGCGCGTTTGAGAGTCTTGGCAAAGCCTGGCCGCGAAATGAGGAGACCCAACGTGAGTGCCCGAAGCTGCATTTGAAGAAGTAACCAGAGGTTCCTTAATGAGGGCAGAGGTGCTCTGTGTGACGAAGTACAGTTCTCTTTTCTTGTACACCCTGATTGACTAATAGTGAAATATCCAATACAAATTTTATCCCCACATCAGCAGAAAAGCTCACACTATTGTATCATTTTGCCGGGACGGCTGTGACAAAGTACCACAGACTGGGTGGCTTAAAGAACTGAAAGGAATTTTCTCATGATTCTGAGGGCTCAAAGTCTTGAGATCATGATGTTGACAGTGTGAGCCTCTTCTGAGATGTCTCTTCTTGACTTGTAAATAGCCACTTGTGTCTGTGTTGTAAAGAACGCCATTGATACTGGTTTAGAGCTCACCCAGATTACCTCCTTGAAGTCCCTGTCTTCCAGTACAGTCACATTTTACTTGGGCTGAGGACTTCAATATCTGAATTTTGAGGACACAGTTCAGCCCATACAACATGATACATTTCACACAGATAGTTAGACTGTAAAAAGAATGCTGTTACTTTTCTTTATGATACCCTGTTTTGAAGAATCCACAGAATTGATTGGTGGGGTATTCTTGAAATTTGTGAGGAGGATTATTGTCTGAGATTGGTTATGTCTAAAATTAGACTTAATGAGCCTTGCTAACCTTTGTGTGGATTTGAAAAAGTGTACTTACTCTGTATAGGAAGAATTTTCCAAGAGATACAAATTTGTGAGTGTTCTTATTTCTTGGACTGCAGTGGAAGTCCTCTTGTTTGACATCATGAGGGCTACTAGCTTTTGCTTGATAGAGCTTGGAGAATTTGTTCCACATTGGTCTCTCCTACCCATCTTACTAATAATGCATTATCTACAGTCTAGGATTTGTCTCTTTAAGTCAGAGGAAGAAATTACAGTCTTTCTCGAAGCAATTCAAGTGTAGAATTCTTTAGCTTCCTTCATCTCTTCATTTATTTTGACTGTACTGAATTGTACAGCATTTAAAAAAATAGCTGCTTTGTTAAGTTTTAGACTCCTGTTTCATCAATTAGCATAATATTAATTGCATAATTTTAATAACGTGCAGTTTACCTACCAGGTTTGGGGTAAAACACCACTGACTCCTGGTAAGCCAACAACTTGTAGAAGCCTGTGACTGTCTAGAGAGGACTCGGCCTCCCGAGTTCTGCTTTCTTTGGCTGTCATTCCGGTGTTTTACAGGGACATGGGAGTGTGGTTAAAATGTTGTGTTAAGTCCTTGGGAAAGGAGATCACCTTGGAAGTGAACATTTATGAACAGTCATATAGGGACCTTAAGTTGGGGGTGAGGGGGGTGGGAGTGGTTTTTATTGGGGAAATTTGTTTAGGGATTTTGGGGGGAAATTTTGGTCTTTAATTAAAGGCATTTATTTTATTTTTTCCTCTCTCCCCCTTTCCTCCACTCTCTCTCCTTGTACCTGTACCCCTCTCTGTTCTTGACTTTCTCTCCCTGTGCCTGTCCCTCACTCCCTTTGTCCCCGGCTCCTTCCCATTCTCTGTCCTGCTCTGTCCCATTCTGCTGCCCCTCCCTGCTCCAGGTTGTTATCGCCAGGAGCTGTGCAAACTGATGTGTGAGCGGCTGAAACTCAGCACGTGGAAAGTGCAGTTAGGCGTCCTGCAGTCAATGAATGCCTTTTTTCAGGGGTAATTTGCTTTATGATTCAGTCATTTGTTATACATACCATCAGTGGAATTCTTGTAAAATTTAAAACTCATGACCAACATCATAATAAGATACATGGGATAGAAATTGTGTCAGAGAAGTTTTGGGATATTTTTTAGTAATTAACATTTGTATCTTGCTTTCTGGTTTGTACAGACTAATGCTTTTAGAAGAAGAGCATGCAGATCCTGAGGCTTTGACCGAAATTCTCCTTGAAACTTGTAAAGCAATCACATATTCTTTAGGTGAGTATATTAAACTGACATTGATAAGGGGTCCTGGTTTCAAAGACTCGAGGATCTAAGCTTCAAATAATACTCCTTACCTTGTGCCAGGAACTAAATTTATGGAGCAACTACTGAATAATTTTATTTAATATGTTCAGTATGTATCCCCAAGATTTAATATTTTCACCTGGAACTGTGATTTAGGATTTTAGGCCTAGATTGGAGAAACCTTGTGACAAGTATTTTTAAAAAACTTTTATTTAATAAAATTTCAAACTACACAAAAGTTGTAATAATAGTGCATATAATATCTGTGTATTCTTTACTCAGAGACACCTGTTAATACTGCCCTATTTGCTTTATCATTCGCAGTTCCAGATGCATAATTTTTTTCTGATCCATTTGAAAGTGTGTTGCTTACCTCATCCCCCTTTAATTCTAAATTCTTCAATTAGTATTGTTTCATGTAACCATAGTACCCTCATCAGCTTTAGGTGGTATTACATTGATAAACCTGTTTTTTTTTGAACAAATTTTTACCATTCATATTCTGTATTTTTAATTGACTCAATAATGTTCTTTATAGAAATGATTGCTACCTCTCCATTAAGAAATTCAGTCTAGGATCACTTAGTGAATTATCCTATTTTCTTAGTCTCTTAAAGCCTGGAACATTTTCTTGGTCTTTCTTTGTCTTGCAGAACATTTAAAATTTTGAGGAAAAGACAACGTACCCCCCTTCAAGCTAGAATGTGTCAGAATGTTTCTCATTTGATGTTTGTCTGATGTCTCCTTGTGATCAGATCCAGGTTGTGAGCTCCCAGTTGGCAGACACCATAAGTGATGTTGTGTCCTCTCACAGCAGGAGGCACACAGTGTCCATCTGCCTTCCCTGGCCATGTTAATTTTGCTTACCTGGTCCAGGTATTACTCAGTTTTTTCTGCTGTACAGTTATTTTTTTTCCCTTTGTGTCTAATAAGTAGCCATGGTAACATGCTTTAAGACCATTCAAATAACCTGCTTCTCTGGAAAACTGCATCTAATAAGCAGTCTGAGAGAAGACACTTTAAGACATGCAAAAAATACTGCTCCTCTTCAAAATGTCTTCTCGAGACTTAGCATGCATTAATGATTTTTCCCTGAACCAGTTTTTGCTAAGATGATTTTCTAACTCTGGCCCTTCCTCCGCATTTGCCCTTTGGCAGTTGGCATCCTGTCATAAGCAGGATCCTTCCCTTGTCCCTTATGCCTTTATTTATCTTTATCAATGTGGATTCATAGATACTCCCTGCCGCCCCCCGCATTGGTTTATAATGAATTACAGTCTTTCTTTCATCTGTTGCTCATACTGTCCGAGATTTGACTAGTGGAATCCCTTTCAATCTGCCTTCCATGTCCTCTGACAGGTCACTGTCATCCTTTTAAGCACATCTGAACTTTTTAGTATCGCAGGATGTTAAAGCTCATCTTTACCCCTTCCCTTGGGCTTGGTTATTTATTAATTTTTTAGGTACACAATTTACCTTGAGCTAGAAGTTAGAGTAGACACCAAGGAAGCATATTTCAGTCACAGCACTTGGAGGTAGCATGTTTTTGGATAAAGAATTGGCAGCTGAGAGGTGTGTCTTTATAGGGTCTTGGGTTTCTCTGAGATGGTGTAAACCCTGGGTTGTGTCATGTTCTTTGGTAAATGAGGAGAGTCATGCAAACCTTAAGTCCTTTCTTAGGTGTCATGTGAAGATTACTCTTTGAGATAGTGTGTTTTGGTTTTCACTTTTAAAGTACTCTTTAAAATATTTCCAAGTGTCTTACAGGATAACCTTTTAACCTTACTTAAAAGCAGGTATATCTTTCTCTGAATTTATAATTTCTGAACATTGTTCTTTCAGTAACACTAATTTAATCTTAGAGTTTCTGTCTGTAAGGATCGTAAGAGAAGTAATGTGAACCATATTATTTTCTCCTTAGAAAACAAGACCTACTCATCTGTGAGAACAGAAGCTTTATCTGTGATAGAATTACTGCTTAAAAAACTTGAAGGTGAGTTTTTGAGAATTCTGGTCAGAGGACTGGAAAACCAGGATTATTTATGACATGTTTTAGGGGTTTTTGCTTTCTGTTTTTGCTTTTAATAATCACATACTCTAGAATACAGATTGACAGAGGTATGCGCAAGTGGAATATACACAGCTTAATCCTTTAAATTGTACTAAGTGTTTAAATTTGATGCTCGTAGTTTATATATGTTTACTGTATTATGAAGCTCTGGTTATCTCACATTACTAAAGTTTTTGTTTCCATTGTGAATTCTGATTTAATCTTCATTAATTATAGCTTGTGGCTAACAGTGGTATAGTAGAGATCACTGTACAAATGTAAATAAACAGACTGACGCTGAAAAGTGGAGTTGGAAAAACATTTTGACAATTACTCATCAAATTTGATGGTGATTTTCTTAATCTTATTTCTTATGCTTCTCCCCCCAGTTTTCTGTCTTTAAACCATCTTAGCCACAAGCAGATTTCTTCTTATGTGTCTGTTGTGTCAATGGTAAAACTGCTGGCATTTTCTCTACGAGTGTTCCTATTATTGATTTCAAAAGAAGCCTTCTTTATTCTAGTTTTCTTTTGACTCTTATGTATCTGCTCTGTTTCTCTGTATCTTTGCTTTAGCAATGAAATCACCTCCCCTGAGGTTCATAAAACAGGCCTTTTGGACCCACTAGCATTACACATCTTATAATCCCTTTTTTCCTTGTTAAATAAAAGAATTTAGGCACTTATTTATATCACTGAATTCTCAATTTGCTGGAAAATGAGCTAAAAGGTGAAATAACATTTTTGAAATCACATTAGAAAATGACAGAACCTCATATACATTTAGGCTCTGCTGATATTTTTTGAGTTTCCAAAATTTTCCATTTGCATATTCTCTGATGTTTTCCTTAAATAAAGGAGTAGTAAACCATCATCTGTTTAAACTGACTTTGCAATTATGAAATTTGTTCATGATATTTTTGCTGAGCATATCTTATTATAAAGAGGCTTTTAGTTGTTGAAAGGACTTTTTTTGTTAACTGTGTTTTGCCTTGATACTTCTCACTTCTCTTTTTGCTTCAGCATCTCTCATTTCTCCTTGTGCCACCAGTACTGGGGCCGGGGGTGAAATTCCCTGATAGGCCTTTAGGGTATCGTTGCTAATCACTTTGAGACAGCTGTGAGCCTGTGATCGAGATCTACTGACCTGTATCTAGGGGTCGCTTTGCATTTGTTTGGGGGATGGACACCATGGAAGAAAAGCAGAGAGCATGATTCTAACTCTTTTTTGCTTGCTTGTTCTATAAGGACTTCCCTCCCTTGCCCTTTCTTTTCCTATTCAGAATCTAAACAGTGGGAAAGTTTGACATCTGAATGCCGAGTGCGCCTGATTGAGTCTTTAGCAACTATGGAGACAGACAGCAGACCTGAACTGCAGGAAAAAGCATCATTACTGAAGAAAACACTTGAAAATCTGGAATAAATTAGAAGGGGAAGAAACAAACAAGTGCCATGTTTATTGGGGGTTGAAACGGTGGTATTCTTTGAAAAACCAAGTGGGGAAAAGTAAAGATTAATCTGTAGCATGCATCATTCCTTGGCTGAAATAAAAAAAAAAAATGCCTTAAATTTTGTTCCTTACTAGCTTTATTTTATTCCATGTTTTCAAAAGAGCTGAGTGAACTTAATGGAACTTTCAATGTTTGAGAGGTGATTGTTGATGAAACTGACAGACATAGTTATTAAAAGAAAGAGAGCTGTTATTAAGGGAATTGACAGACAAAAGTTGCAGAGCATGCTTTATAAAAATCTTAGAACTGCATCCAAATTAAATAAAATTATTTCAGGAAGGGACCTGTAATCACTTAGTTTAACCTCCTTGTTTTGCCCCTGAGGAAATAGTCTATGAGATGACACCATTTCCTTTGTGAGGGCTGTGCCAAAAGCAAAACCCAGGTGTTTGAGGACTTGCTGTGGTGATACTTTGTTTTACAACCTGCTGCTAATGGGCGCTAACCCTGGCCTTCCTAAGAAACTCCTGAGATAAGGTGCATTCATTCAGTAGCCTTGGGCCAGAACCAGACTGACCCATTACCTGAGCCCATTGCATTTTTGAAATCTGAAGCTGAGTATTGTCCTGTCATTTGTTTGGATAAGTGACTTCTAGAAGTTCTTTAGCATGTTCAGGTTGAGAGGGAGAATACAGTCATGCGATAATTCAGACTGTCTTTTTACAGGCAGATGAAAATAGATTAGGACAAGATTGCGCCTTCTTTCTGTATCTTTGGTTGCATATTTAGCAAAACCTCATCCAAAATCAAAATCACAATGGCTTTGGTTTAGACCTTTTATAATTTCAAAACTGTAGAGTCAACTTAAAATTTTCCACCCACTTTTTTCTGCTAACAACATGACTATAGGAGAGAAAGGAAAGCATTTTCATTAGCCATCTGGGAATAACATGGTATCACTCAAAATAAATAATTGCAGGGTTTCTTCCTTTCCTACTACTGCTCATGCCCCTGCCTAAGTAAGGGTGTCGAGTAAGGGGGAAAAGCAAGTTTAATGTAAATGTCTATGACACACCAAGAACACTTAGCTTGTCCTGGCTTCCAAGCAGAAAATTAGTTTGCGCTTAATACTGACCCCTTTTTTGACAACACCAGGGTAGAAAACTCCATGTTTATTAATTTTGGTGATCTTTATTGGCCCATTTAAAACTTTTTGAACAGTGACCCATAGTTAAAATAGTTTTTTGCATTGTGACCCAGAGGAGTGTGTCTGTGTGTGTGTAGAAAATATAAAATCTTTAGCTGAAATGAATGTTTTGTGAAATAATACAATGTGTGATATACTTTGATCCCTTGGTTCCACTTCCCTGACCTACACACCCCCCGCATCCCCCCACCAACCAACCTTCCTCAACCCCCTCCTCACCCCCGTTTTCAAATGCACCTCAGATTCACTAAAATTCCTTTTCTAACTCACAAATGGCTTGCTAGTCACAGTTTTTAAAAACAGTCCCATGAATAGTACCTAAACTTGGCTACATGTTCTGAGTTTTGGGGTTGTTTCTGATTGAAAAAGGGGTTTACTAATGAAAATTTAAGTGTTACCAAAAGATTTTGATACAAAATAGAATTTTTTGGTCATGTTATGAATTTTAAGAAACCTAGGAATGGATTTCCAATTGAATGGATTTTGCTTGGCAAAAATCAACTTTGGGTATTTATCAGAAACTTCGAACTTGTGTTTTTCACTAAGTGTCCTCTGATTTTCATTTCTAGGACTTCAGAAACTCTGCCTAGGCAAAAATGTAGTGTAGGCCAGGTATTTTTCAGAAAGTAAGAATAAAAGAGCGAGAATTGTGCTCTTGGCCTACATGAAGTTAAAACCTCATCAAATTTTGTGATTTTTAAATTTTCTGTTATTTAATGTTGGGAGTGTCCCAGGGTGCTTAGCATGGTGTTGTTACTTGAACCTTAGTGCTGTTGAATTTATTTTAGCTTTCTAATCACATTTCTAATTTGTACACATAATGCCTTCACCTTGACCAGCCAAGACATTTAAACTGCCAAAAAAATTCTCTGCTGTGCAAGATAAGCTAAAATGTGAGAGTTACTTTGCTTATTGCCTCCTAGTAGTCATCAAGTATAATTTCAGCACTACAAAGGTGTTCCACTGTTTCTGGCCTCCAAGGTTTTCCCGTGTGACATCTGTGCTCATTTAAATCTTTTCCTTGGATTTGTCATTTTCTCAGTATGCTTCCAGGATTTTTTTCTGTTTTGGGCTTCACACTGATGATTTTGTATGCTTTTCTTTGTATTTACCCTGTTTGAGTTTTGCTTAGATTTTTGAATTTCTAAATTTTTGTACTTCACCAAATTTGGGATATTTTAGACCATTATTTACTCAATTTTTGGTGCTATCTTGGACTCCAATTTTACCTGTTAGGTCATTTGATCATACAGATCTCTGATCTGTACTGATCTTTAAAATAGTATTCTAGAGGAATCCTGTAAGCAAGTGCATACAAACAAATTAGATAAAAACTTATTATCTAACAACTTTTTAGGAAGACAAACTAAAGTTGTACTAAAGAAATAGGAAATATTTCTTTTTCTGTCTTTTATTTTCTGTTTTTATCTATGAATAGATCTCTATCAAGTAAATAATCAAAAAGCTACCTACAAAGAATAGCCCAGTCCCAGATGGTGAATTCTAAAAATTTAAAGACTGATATTTCTTCAAATCTCTTTTTAAAAATACAAGAGGGAATACTTCCTAACTCATTCTATAATGGTGTTATCTCATCTGAAAATGAGATGGCACCCTGATACCAAAACCAGACAAAGACATCAGATGAGAAGAAAAGAAAAACTCTAGAGCAATTTCTCTTATGTGTATACATACGAAATCTCCAACAAAATGCTAGAAATGGCATGAAGCAGAATATAAGAGGGGTCAAACATCATGAACGAGGGATTGGTTTCAGGAATATAAGGTTGGTTTTCTCATATGAAGAACAATTTGTGTAAAACATACACATAATAAAGGACAAAACCACAGGATCGCAATAGATGCAGAAAAAGCATTTGAGAAATTTTAACACATCTTCCTGATTAAAAAGAAATCAGAATAGAAGGGGACTTCATCAATCTGATAAGTGGCATGCACAAAAAACCACTTACATCATACAAAGTGCAAAATAGTACACAATGTTACAGGATGGGGTTACACAATACATAATGGAAAAAGAGCAATGCTTTCTTATTAAGATCAAGAGTGAGATAAGGATATTTATTCTCATCATTTCTATTCAACATTATACTGGTCTTCTAACCAGGGCAATGAGTCAAGAAAATGAAATAAAAGGCATCCAAGTTGGAAAGGAAGAAATAGTTACATATTTCTATATTATATATAATCTATTTGTATATGGAAAATCCAATGACTCCATTGAAAACCAGGACGAATAAAGGAGTTCAGCAGGGATGAGGATGCAAGATCAATTTACCAAAATCAGTTTTATTTCTCTATAATACCAATGGGCAATTCATGTACATGTTTCTTAAAATGAAAATCCTATTTCAAAGGACACCAGCAAGGAAGAAACAAGGCAGCCCACAAATTGGGAGAAAATACTTGCAAATGGTGTAAAATTTTTTTTCATGATATAAAGAAGGTAGAGTTACTGCCTTTAAACCCTAGAATATACAGTTGAGGATTCCATTAATGTTCCAGCCAACTTTGCCATCACCCATAGTCCACAATGATCTTTGATTTAGCTGAACTCTAGATCATTTTCACCTGTATCTTTATCGTATGATTCATCTTAGATTCTTAATTTTAACATAGCTGATAATGGTATCTTTCTGGTCACTTTTACTGATTTTTGTTTATTTTACTAGGCTATGTTACCAAATTTGCTGGAGAACAGTTTTAATTGATTCTGCTTAGATATAAAATCATTTGTAGGTGGTAATTTTATCTCCTTTTCTCCAATATCAATGCCCAGTATTCCCATTTAATATCTTTTTTTTTAAAGTTTTATTTATTTATACATACAAGCTGGGGTACAAGCCAGAGGCGTGGGGCGGCGAGAGGGTTCACCAGAGACAGAACGGGGAGCAGAACAGGCAGATCAGAAATACACTGCTGAGGGGAGCAGCGGGTGAGGCAGGAGAGGTCTGCCACACCATGTGGGAATCTCCCTGGCTGGGCGTCGAACTCGCTGCCAACAGCTCCACAGCGCAGCGCTCAACCGCTGTGCCACCAGGGAGGCCCCCCATTTAATATCTTATTGTCAATCTTCTAGAAAAATTCTTTTTACCTTGTTGCCTGGTGATGGAAGATTTATTGTAACCACCAATCTTTAGGAAAATAAAGTCTCAAGTCAATATTAAAAATGTGAAGCCATTATAAGGGCACAAAATGGAATAGAAAAGAACACAAGGGACCATGGAGATGGATCACGGGTGAATTGGTGGTGGGTTACCCAAGGGGAATACAAAATGTAAAAAACATAAAAAACAATAAAAATATATTTTAAAAAATGTGAAGCCATTAACGGATATTTCCTGTGTTTTACAATTACGCCTGTTTGGGTTCAGTACATTTATTTCAAGTTTATCTTGAATGGGTCACTAGCTCATTATCATTCTACAACTTAACTCTGTTGTTAATTCTTACATCGTTCCAATCTAGTTACTTCTCTTTTCCTAAAAGGAGAACTGTCTTCTTACTGATTTGGTGTGACCAAGTTCCCCTGACAGTTCTCTATCTGGAGAGTCTCTATCCTTGGTTATCCTGAGTAAGTGAAATGTCATATAAGGGCACAGGAAACAGGGAAAATGCAAGCCGAGTAAAAAGAACGTGGTAATGCAGTGAATCTCTTGCTTCTCCACACACAACTACAATACAATGATTGATTGACTGATTGATTGATCTTGGGACAGAAATCCAGCCTATTCTGCCTTGGGAGGGTGATCGTTGCAGTGGTGGGTGCCACTCTGTCCTGGGGAGAGGGAGGGACCAACGGCCATTTAGGCCAAAGGTGGGAGTGGGAGGGTACGGAAGCCGCTGGTTTGCCTTGAGGCTTGATTTAGAAACTACGTTCTTTATCGTTTCTGTATTGCACACTGGTTGTATTAAAGTTCCTTTCCATTAAAGGTCTTAAATGTTTGGTCTTGATGCGGCAGATGGCAGAACCTATTTAGAGTAGGCAGGTTTGGGGGTTCTGAGGTAAGGCTAGAGGCAGGTGTGGAAGGGCGGGGCAGTGCCAGTGCTGCCCAGGGTGGAAGTCACGTGGGCAGGGAGCAACCAGCCTTGCCCAGCACATGGACATAGAGACCACAGGGTCCCATGGCAATGTGGGACACATGGACTCCGCCCCAGGGCACAGGGTCCAGCCTAGGCGTGCAAGGGATGGGAGAAGGGGGTCTTGTGGCACCACTGCAATGCAATCCTGAGGAGAGGACGGTCGGGGCGGGGCTGGAGCTCCGGGGGCTCAGTCTGTCTTCCACACTTCCTGAAACAGCTTCATTACTTCCTTGCAGGTGACCACGATGGCCACGTTCAGCCCTAGCCGGCCCAGGCCAGGGACAGTGCCCCCATGGGCTGCCTTGAGATCCTCATTCTTCATGTTCTTCATGATCCACACGTGGCAGTATCTTGTGTCCCGGGATTCTGGGTCAGGGGGCCTTGCATCCGGGTCTTGTGCGATCCGCTGGCGTTCCCCAGCCGTAGCGCCAAACGCCTGAACGAGCTGTGGGTTCACGGAGTTACCGGGCCTGTGCTGAGAGTACCAGCTGTGTAGGGTGTTTATAATGCTGATGAGGACGGCCTGGTGGGATCCCGGCTTCAGGATGGTGTTCGAGGTGCTGGTTCGTCCTTCCCTTTTTGCCCTGGTGCCCGTACCCCCTCCCTGATTGTGGAGAATCCTGTTTTGGTTGGGGGGAGTCTGGTTGTGGGTGAGCTTCACCTTGGTGGTCTCTCTGGAGCGCCTGACCACCACGGCCAAGGACACGCCGGCGCCCTGGCAACAAAGCGGCCGTGTTTCTGCGCTTTGCTGTGGTTACTGAGGAACTCAACACCCCCACGTAGCCAGCCCACACCGACCACCTGCACCTGGAGGCTGCCTTGGGGATGGGTGAGCAGAAGAGCAGGGGTGCAGGCCCACGACGCCATGGCAGCAGACGTGCTCCCCCGAGCACCCTGACACCCAGGTACCGGGGTGGGGCCAGCAGTCGTGGGGAAGGGCGGCCACCTGCCACACCCAGAACCAGGTTGTGAGATCCAGCCCCTCCCTGGCCTGGGGTTTCCTGTTGTTTTCTTAGGGAGGGGCTGCGCCCCTAGCCGCTTGGAGCTTCATAAAACGTTATTTTAATGAACTACTTGGGGGTAGGTTGGAGACATTTTATCTATTTTTTTAAAGAGTTATTTTTATTTATTTATGCATACAGGAACTGGGTGTAAGCCAGAGGTGCGGTGGGGTGTGTGTGTGTGTGTGTGTGTGTGAGGGGGGGGGGGAGCAGGATTCTCCAGGGACAGAGCCGAGAGCAGAACAGGCAGATAGACTCAAACTGCTGAGGGGAGCAGCAGGCCAGACAGGAGATGTCTGCTGCGCCATGTGGGTCAGCTCCCTGGCTGGGGATTGAACTCATGCTGCTGAGGCTGCTGATAGCTTCTTAGTGCTGAGACTTAACCCGTGCGCCACCAGGGAGGCGTGATATTTTATTCTTTAACACTAGATACACTTAAATATTTAAGAAAACAAGGGCATTCTCTTACATAACCACAGTGCTCTTATGAAAATAAGGACTTTAACACTGACACAATGCTATAATCTAATTCACAACTCATATTCAAATTTTAATTTTAGTCCTAATAATGTCCTTTAAAGCTAATTTTTTCCTTGTTATTCATTCATTTAATAGTCAAAGTTATTCATTAGTAGTCGGGTTTGTTTAATCTTTTGGAATATTTTCTTAGCCTTTTTGTTTGCTTCTTGACCTTGACATTTTGAAAGTAGAGACTGGTTATTTTTCAGAATCTCCTTCAATTTAATTTTATCCGACTAGATTCAGGTTATGTATTTTTGTAGGAGTATCTGAGTGATGTGTCCTCAGTGCATTATATTAGGAGATGCGATGCGTGAATTCAATTTGTCCTCTTATTGGTAATATTAAGGTGGCTATCTTTCAGTTCTCCCTGCTGAAAAACTTTTATTCTTATTGTTGAATGAATAAGTAGTTTGTGGTGAGATGTTTTGTATTTTCTTTAACGTTGGAAGGATAAGTATTAGTTCCTCTTTTAAAGTATGGTAGAAATGTTGGGGGGGAAGGATGTGCTGAACAAACTCCACAAACAGGCTTTATGGATCCTACTGCCACCCCAGACCGAAGAGATCCAAGACCCCAGGGACTACAAATTCCATAATGTCATCACCACCAAAGGGAGGATTGCTGGGAACTGAGGGTGGAGTTAAGCAGCCATGTTTGGTCTATAACCGGACATGTGGGCCTCGGAGGTGGGGGATGTCTTTGGTTTTGGCCAGCTTTCAGTGTGCTATTGGGGTTCTAGCTCAGCAGAACTGGTAGGATGCATTCACTAACATATATCTTTCTCCCTGAGCCTTTCATTTCTTTGTTTCCCCTTTTTACAAATAAACCCTTTATTACCCCTTTTGTGTTACCTGAAGTTGATTCTCATTATAAGTCCATTTTAAGCCTGCGGGTGAGGACCCAAAGTCAGGCCAATGCATTTCACATTGGGGTTGCCCTGTAACAGAAACATCTAGTGGAACTGTCTGTCCTGCGCTTTTGTTTTTTTGAGAGACTTTTGATTTCTGTTTCAATACCCTTTCTTGTAACTGGTCTATTCGTGTTTTCTCTTTCTTCCTGATTCAGTCTTAGAAGATTGTGTATTTCTAGGAACTTGTCAATTTCTTCTAGTTTATTCAATTTATTGGCACAAAGATATTTATAGTAGTCTCTTAATATTACTATATTCCTGAGTTGTCTGTTTCATTTCTGATATATATTTTTTTATTGTTATTTATATCTTTACATTTTGTATTCCCCTTGGGTAACCCACCACCAATTCACCCATGACCCAGCTCCATGGTCTTGTGTCCTTTTCTATTTGATTTTGTGCCCTTATCCTCCCCCATCCCCTCCCCTCCCCCACTGAGTGTCTCTCTCCTATTTGGTTTCCTTATAGTCCTGTTATAAGTGAAACCATTCGATATTTTTCTCTTTCTTTCTGGCTTATTTCACTGAGTATGATCCCCTCTAATTCCATCCATGTCGCTGCAAATTGCATGTGTTTATCTTCTTTGAATGCTGAATAGTATTCCATTGTGTATATGTACCGCATCTTCTGGATCCAATCATCTATTTTTGAACATCTGGGTTGCTTCCATACCTTTGCTGTTGTGAACAGTGCCACAGTGAACATACGGGTGCATGTATCCTTTTGAATTAGTGTTTTTGTGTCCTTTGGATAGATTCCCCAAAGGGGTATTGCTGGGTCATATGGACGCTCCATTTTTAGCAGTTTGAGGAATCGCCCAACAGCTTTCCATAGTGGTTGAACCAGTTCGCATTCCCACCAGCAGTGTAGAAGAGTTCCTTTTTCTCCACATCCTTTCCAGCATTTGTTGTTGCCTGTATTTTTTTTTTAAGATTTATTTATTTATACATACAGCTGGGGTACAGGCCAGAGGTGTGGAGTGGTGAAAGGCTTCACCAGAGACAGAGTATGGAGCAGAACAGGCAGATCAGAAATACACTGCTGAGGGGAGCAGCGGGCAAGGCAGGAGAGGTCTGCCGCACCATGTGGGATTCTCCCCAGCCGGGCATCGAACTCGCATCGCTGCTGCCGACAGCTCCACAGTACAGCACTTAACCGCTGTGCCACCAGGGAGGCCCTGTTGCCTGTATTTTTAATGTGTGCCATCCTCACAGGTGTGAGGTGGTATCTCATTGTGGTTTTGATTTGCATTTCCTTGATTATAAGTGATGTTGAACATTTTTTCATATACCTGTTGGCCATTTGCTTTTCTTCTTTGGAGAAGTACCTTTTTAGCTCTTCTGCCCATTTTTGACTGGATTATTGGCTTTGTTTTGTTGAGTTTTGTGAGCTCCTTGTAGATTTTTGTTATCAGTCCTTTATCGGTTGTATCGTGTGCAAAGATTTTCTCTCAGTTGGTAGGGTGTCTGTTAGTTTTGGTTAATGTCTCTTTTGCTGTACAGAAGCTTTTTATTTTGATGTAATCCCACCTGTTTATCTTGTCCTTCACTTCCTTCTCTTTGGGGGATGTGTCTTTAAGATTTTGCTGAGATGTATGTCGTGTAGAGTTTTGCCTATATTTTCTTCTATAAATTTTATGGTTTCAGGTCTTACGTCCAGGTCTTTTATCCATTTTGAGTTGGTTTTTGTGCAGGGTGTGAGGTAGTAGTCTAGCTTCATTTTTTTGCATGTGGCTGTCCAGTTTTCCCAGCACCATTTATTGAATAGACTGTCCTTGTTCCACTGCATTTTCTTTGCCCCTTTGTCAAAGATTAGTTGTTTATAGATATGTGGCTTTAATTGTGGGTATTCTATTCAGTTCCATTGGTCTTTGTGTCTGTTTTTGTTCCAGTACCACTTTTTTTTAATTATTACGGCTTTGTAGTGTAGTTTAAAATCAGGGAGTGGAATTCCTCCATTTTCTTTCTTTTTAGTCAGGAGAGCTTTAGCTGTGCGGCGTTGTTTGTGGTTCCATATGAATTTCATCAGTATTCGATCTATTTCTTTGAAGAATGTCTTTGAAATTTTTATTGGAATAGCATTGAATCTATAAATTGCTTTTTGTAGGATTGCCATTTTGATAATGTTAATCCTTCCAATGCATGAGCAGGGTATGTCTTTCCATTTTCTTGTGTCTTTTTCTATTTCTTTCAACAGTGTTTTATAGTTTTCTTTGTATAAGTCCTTTACGTCTTTTGTTAGATTTATTCTCAGATATTTGATTTTTTTGGTTTTGATTTTGAAGGGGATGGGCCTCTTAATTTCTTCTTCTTCAGACTCATTGCAAGCAGTGAAATTGAAACAGTAATCAAAAACCTCCCCAAAAACAAAAGCCCAGGACCAGATGGTTTCACAAACGAATTCTACCAAACATTCAAAGATGAAATAGTCCCTATATTACACAAACTCTTTCAAAAAATCGAGACAGAAGGAGTACTACCAAACACATTCTGTGAAGCAAACATTACTCTAATACCAAAACCTGACAAAGACAACACACAAAAAGAAAACTACAGACCAATCTCTCTAATGAACACTGATGCAAAAATATTTTACAAAATCTTAGCCAACAGGCTCCAACAATGCATCCAAAAGATAATACACCACAACCAAGTGGGATTTATTCCAGGGACACAAGAATGGTTCAACATCCAGAAATCAATCATTGTAATCCAACACGTCAGCAAAAAGAAAAATAAAGACCATATGATCCTATCAATAGATGCTGAGAAAGCATTTGACAAAGTGCAATATTCATTTATGATTAAAGCCCTTGAAATCCTTGGGATAGAATAACATACCTCAACATAATAAAATCCATATACAACAGACCCACAGCCAATATTATTCTCAATGGTGAGAAGCTTAAAGCCTTTCCACTAAGATCAGGAACAAGGCAAGGATATCCACTCTCACCATTGCTTTTCAATATAATATTGGAAGTCCTAGCCAGAGCAATAAGACAAGAGAAAGATATTCAAGGGATCCAAATAGGAAAAGAAGAAATTAAACTGTCTCTATTTGCAGACGATATGATAATATATATACAAAACCCTAAAAACTCCATAGAAAAACTACTCAAAATTATAGACCAGTTCAGTAAAGTAGCAGAATACAAAAATCAAAGCACAAAAATCAGTAGCCTTCATTTCTGATATTTTAGAGTTTTCTTCTTTTTTAAATGAGTCTAGCAAGAAGTCTATTTTGTGTTTTTATTTTTAAAGAACCAGTAAAAGAGCATTTTTCCCATTTCCCAGACCACATAATGACTGGGTTCTTTTTCTGACTGATTTCTAGTTTTAATGCTGCTGAAATCAGAGAAGATATTTGTATAATTTCAGCCTCGATGAGTTTTTTGACACTTGTTTTATTACCCAACATGTGCTCCATCCTTGAGAATGTTACTTGTATACTTGAGAATGTTACAGATCAGGATAAGGGGCACCCCAGGACCCCCAAACCTGCCCACTCTAAATAGATTCTGTCATCTGCCTCATCAAGACTAAATACATTCCAGTGTGTAAGACATTTAATGGAAAGGAACTTTAATATAATTAGTGTGTGCTAAAACGATGAGAAGGGGAAGAGTAGCTAAAATAGTTTTTAAATCATGCATCAGAAGTTACCCATCTTTTCGTGGGCAAATGTCCAACCAAACAGGGTTGGCCCAAAGCAGGGCCACTGATGCCCAAAAGTCTGCCACATTTCTAAGACACCTTCTGGTGGGGACCCTTAGGAAAGGGACAGAAGGGGCCAGACAAGCGTGGAAGGAAAAGAGAAAAATCAAAATCAAGATAAAAGCTGCCACTGTTAACCTCCTGGTTTCTCACCACATCTGTTTCAACCAGTCCAAGACCAAGAAGCAAGTGCAGCCTCTTCTCATGTCTCTTTGTTCCATGTGCCTCCTCCAGGTCTCCTTCTGGCTCTCATCCTTCTTCCTGTCTTCTTTAGTCTCTTCTCCTGCTGCTTCTCTTCCTGCTCAGCTCTATCCTTCTTAGGATGGGTCAGGGAACCTGGAACCTCCCTTTTTCCTGGGGACCACCCTGCTACAAGAAAAATGTATATTTAGCTTTTTAATAGTGTAGTGTCCTATAAATGTCCAGTAATTCCCTCTGTTCTATTTCCGTATTTAAGGCTATTATTTCCTTCCTGATAGTCAAGATGGTTGATCTGTCTATTGATGTCAGTTTTTAGGTTTGTTTGTAGCTGCATTTTGTATTTTGGTGCTATTTCATTTGGTGCATATATATTGATGAGTGTTATCTCTTCCTGATGTATTAGCCCTTAATCATCATATTTTTTATCCCTGTCTCTTGTCACTTTTTTTTAACTGGAAGTGTATTTTTTCTGATATAACTATTCCTGATTTTTTATTTTGGTCCCAATGATTGCAGAATTGTTTGCTGGTCATATACTTTTATTAGATTGTTGTTCATTTTTGTACAATATTTGATTTTTCCCCTTAGGTGTGGTTCCCATAATTTCCCCACCACCACATCACCCATTAACCATTGCCATAGTCCCTTGTGCTTTTCCCTCTGCTGTTTTCACTCCTTTCCCTTCTCCTTCACTGCTGTATGCCTCAGGTCTATAGTTTGCCCGAGAGTTTTGTCTTTTTCCCTGACCTTTGGTTTGGTTTCCCTGTATTGTACCTATTAGTGAAACCATCTGATATTTTTCTTTTTTCTTTGTGATTTATTTCACTTAGCATAATCTCTTCCAGCTCCATCCCTGTTGTTGCAAATGGCATGAGTTTATCTTTTTTGACTGCTGAGTAGTATTCCATTGTGTGTGTGTACCACATCCTCTTGATCCATTTGTCTGTTTGGGGGCATTTTCTGTTTTCTGATACAACTAGCCATCCTATGTTTTTTGATTCATGAGTTCTGTCTTTTACATTTAGGGTGATTATTGCTACTGCCTTTTTGTCTTTAGTTTTTTGGTTCTATTACTTCTTTCCTTGTGGATTTTTTTTTCTCATTGATTAACATCGAGACTTCAGCATTTCAAGTACAGGAGATAGAGTGTGTGGGCCTATTCCTTCAGTTTTGCTTGTCTGGGAGGCCCTTATTTATTCCTCATATCTGAAAGAGAATCTTGTAGGATACAGTATTTTTGGCTGGCAACTTTTGTCTTTGAATAAATTATTCCATCCAATAGTGAGGTACTTTGACACATTGTAACTATGCTGTTTCTCATTCACCTCTTGCCAATAACAACTATGATGCTTACCTAATATAACATTTTATCTATGATATTCTATTACCATAATAACCTTTAACCATGACTGATGTTTTTCTAACTACATCATTCCTCTGCATTTATTTGTTGGCAGTGTACTGTAAGGGAGAGCTTCCCCTTTTGCCTTCCTTATTTTTTCTTCCTTCCCTCCAAAGGAGCTCATGCAGTCTTAATTTATTCTAAGGACTAAATCCATTTTCCCTATTCATAATTTTGGTATGGAAAATAATTTGCCCCAGATTTGGCCAATGTGAACTTCATCAAGTGCGCTCCCACTGCGATTTGAAATACCCTTGTCATTCTTTGCATACTTCCCTCTGGTCTGATAAGGTACTTTAGGCTATTCTTGTCCTTTTTCTGCTTTTGCCTTCATATCAGCCATGTCTGTAAGAGGCTATGCTTCCGTTTAGCTAAGAATTGTATTTAGGAACCAAGCTCTCAGTGCTGTGTCCATTGCTATTGATAGCTCATTATTTTAAGGCCCTCTCAAAATATATCTCTTGACTAAAATTTCCATTGTGCCTGAAACAGTAAACTCCCTTCCCTTAATCATTGAAAACTGTAGAGATAATTTCACAAATGAGAAAATATGTATCTTAAGATTCTGGGGAGTTCTTTACTGCATATACTGTTAAGTATTCTACACTGTAATTATTTGAGGTAAAATTTTTTTATATAGTTAGGATGGGGGAGCTGTAGTTCATTTTCTCTCTCAACTTTTTAAAGTTTGATGTAATTGGATCTGTGGGACATTATCCCTGAAGGATCTAAAGTTTTAAACCTCCACATATTATAGCTGCTAAACTTTAAATTGTTCAGGGACAGCAGGTATTCCCACAAAACAACAATTACTTAAATTTACATAGTATTGCAGTTATCTTTTGGCATTTCTGGTTATGGAAGTAAGTCAATACTTTTAAAAGATATGAATTGTACCATTAATGAACATTTTTAAGTGCATACATTTATCCTTTCTTGTGCGCAGCTCACTTTATGAAGTACATCATAAAATAATATTTAATTTGTAGTTGGTGGCCAGGAATTCAGGTGTGAGGATCATTTTTTCTTGGTTACTATTTTTACATAATAGAAAATACCAGGTCCCAGCTGGGATGATTTTTCATTATTAAAAAAAGTATGTTTTCTTTGCTAGTTGGAAGAGGGCACACAATAATGTTTCTTTAAAATATCTCATAATAATAGAATTTTTTTTGTAGAGAATTTGTTAAATATAAAATTTGGCAGAGACATCTTTGAGAAATAATGTATAAACAATGAGTAAAACCTAAGTACCATGATACAGGAAAAATGGAGTGGTTTTTTTTTTTTAAAGATTTATTTATTTATGCATACAAGCTAGGGTGTAGGCTGGAGGTGTGGGGTGGTGAAAGTTTTCACCAGAGACAGAGTGGGGAGCAGAACAGGCAGATCTACCGAAATACACTGCTGAGGGGAGCAGCGGGCAAGACAGGAGAGATCTGCTGCGCCATGTGGGAATCTCCCTGGCCGGCAATCGAACTCTGCTGCTGTGGCTGTGGATAGCTTCATAGTGCTGTGCTTAACCTGTTGTGCCACTAGGGAGGCCCGGGAAAATGGAGTTCTTAAGAAAGAAAGGAAAAACTCTGCAGGCTCATGTACCACAGAGGGAAGTAATATTGCTGAATACTACCGAGACTATTAAAGGGTATTCAACTTTACTGATAATGTTTGGACCTTCAGTGTAATCTGCTGTGGACTGATGACTTAAACAGAAAATAACTGTAAGGACTTGTTAGTAGGCTAGATATGAGATTCAGTTAAGTGAAAGATGATAAAGTAATAAAATGAACATTACTTGAAAAACCTTTTACCCCATTATAGGGGCATGATGTAAGATATTGCTCTCAATGTTATTATTTTCACCAGCACCATCTATGCCTGCTTTTTAAATATGAACAGTTGGAAGATAATAAGCAAGTGAAGACTGAAGTATTGTAGCATAAACCAAGGGTTTGTCTATGAAAGTATTAGCACAAATTGAATGGTGGCTTGATTGTGTAGCATGACAATAGAGGGAAAACTTAAGAACAAGTATATTGGGAAGAGAAAGGAAAGAACCAGTGGGAAGGCAAAAGTTAGAGATTTCAGTGTAGATGCAAGGTAAGTTTTCCTTAATTTTTTTTTAAAACGTGAAATGCAAAAAAAAATAAATAAATAAAACCGTAAGTGTTTTATTTATAATTAGATGATCTATGACCTTCTTCAAAGATTTTTAAAGTACATTTTAAAGGGAATTTAATTTCTACAATTCTTAGCTCTTTGTGGGTGTTAATGTATTTTAAGAATGTTGCCTGAATGTAAGTTTTGAACTATTGACATACTCACAATGGTCTGCACCTCTATAATGAAAGAAGCTGATTAGCAGATTGTATGAGGGTTTAAATGAGATGGGTTTTTGTGTCACCTGCAGACTGACTCTTCAATATAGTCACAGAAGAGGTATCAAACAATGTCATCATATTTTTGAAACAAGTGTATGAACCTCCAACCTGTGAAATGGAAAGGACACATTGTTTGGATCTAGAATTTCATAGGTGTTAGTTTAAAATTCATTGATTCATTTCTTTTATCCTTCTCTTCTGCCAGTGGAGATCATTGCTGTTTTTTATTGTGCAAGTGCACTTTCTTTCCTTCACCTATCTGGCTTACTTTCTAATTTATGCTCAATAATTTATTTAATGTTCATTCATATTTTTCATCATTCAGTACTTTGAGATCTTTACTGCAAACCTGCTGTGTGTCATGCATAGAATTAAGGGCTGAGATTCAAATACTAAGTGTTTTTTCTAATTTTTTTCTTTTCTAAATTTTTTTTGAAGAACCAACTTTTTATTTTTATTTTTTATTTATTTTTTTAATATAATATTTATTTTTGTTATTCGTATCTTTTACATTATTATGTATTCCCCATAAGTTACCACCACCTGTTCACCCGTGGAGCCATCACCATAGTCCTCCGTGCTCCCCTCCTCCCCCCTTTTGAGCCCTCCCCCTCCCCTCCTTCCCTGCTGAATGTTGCTTTCTTATTTGGCTCCCCTATATTC
>PVIJ01006750.1:0-88958 GCA_004024925.1 Scalopus aquaticus
AGAATCATCTGATTTTTGATTAAGCAAATTTCATTCATTCCACTCCTTGGACCTGTGGATCAAGTCCAAGGGGATGTCCTGTTTGGTGGTTACTGCCTTGTTGTATCCCATCCCCAGGATAGGCAAGCCAGAGGAGTGCGCTGGCATCGTGTCTTTCCTCTGCTCTGAAGACGCCACCTACATCACTGGGGAGACAGTGGTGGTGGGTGGAGGGACCCCATCTCGCCTCTGAGGACCTGAAAAGAGCCCCCCAGGGCAGATTGGGCTCCAACTCCTAGGTCTGTCCTGGCATTCACCCACTGACCTCTCCCCGCCCCTGCCTGTCACACTGCTCACCTTATGCCCCCCACGCCCCCAAATCTGTGAAAAGATCTAGACTTCCCTGAAGTTAGAGTGTGATCTTATGAGGATTCCCACTGCTGCTTTGCCTTGGATAAAGACTTCCCCTGAGAGCACAGGGAAGGCCTACTGAGAAGGCCAACTTATATTTGGAGGGTGGTGGGGGGCATCTGGGAAATTTGAAGAAGATGGGAGAGAAGGAACTTGGAGTGGGAGGAGCACTGCTGGAAATTAACAACCTGCAAATGAGGTGCAAATAAAATGCAGATGGTGGTGTTGCTCTGAATCAATGTGTTCATTTTTCAGCACTGGGTATAAAGGTATGGTATCAAGCACAGAGCCTAAGTCTGAGTGGACTGGATCTCTGGATTCTCCTCCCTGTCTTGAGGACCTGAGCTTGAAGCTCAGGGATGGATGTGTCTGCAGCGCTGCCAGCTGGGAGGAGCTGGCACGGGAATTCCCAGGTGCTACTCTCGGCCAAACCGTGGGGATGGTGCCAAGAACACCACGGGGATCCCCAAGGCTGGGAGGACTGGAAGGGAAGAACTCCCCCAGATAGAATCATGCCTTATCCCAGCATCACCCTCGGTCCCAGTTCCCTCGTGGGTCAGCGAGGACAAGCTGGACAACCGAGCAAGTGAGGCGGAAAAGGGAGGGGCCTTGCAAGCAGGACCCGGGGAGGGGGTACCTGGACCCACAAACAAAAGAAATGGGTTCTGCTCATAATGCCCGAGGAGTGGTTGGCACGGAAAACGGGCAGGCTTCCCCCTGCCAGAGAGATGGTCCGGGACCCAGGCAGCACGCAAAGGGCGTCGCACGCAGGAGCCGGTGGGAGGGGTGGGCGCGAGAGAGCGCGGGGTCTCACGCGGCTCGGAGGCGCGGCGCGCATGCTCACTCGGGAGCCTCTCCGGGAGGGGCAGGAGACCCGGCGCTCCGAGGCGGGGGGGAGGAGCGCTCGCGCAGCCGCCCCTGACAGGAGCGGGTTCGGCGGCTGCTGCAGCGCTCAGCGCCCGGGCCCTGCCGGAGCCGGGTCTAGCATGTGCCACGACTCCCGGCGGCGGCGGCGCCTCCTCTGCAGCAACAGCAGCAGCAACGGCCGCCATGGCCAAGTCCAGCACCGAGCTCACCCGCGAGCTGCAAGGTACGAAGCTGCGGTGGTCTCCGGGACACCCCGTCCGGGACCCTCCCAGACCCAGTGCGTTCCTCCCCGCGGTAATCCTCAGTCCCGACCGTCCCGATCCCCCATGCATCCCGGCTCTAAGGCAGCCCCTGCATCCCAGCTCGGAGCATCGTTGTCCCTGAAGCATCCTCCGCTGCCCCCCTCGCCTCACCCCTTTAAGACCTTCCTGTCCCGGAGCCGCCCGTCCCTCTCATCGGTGACAGGTGCAGTCTCCCTGCGCTCCCTGGGGCTGACTCTCAGCGATCCTGGCCCACCCCTCGGCGAGGTGTCCAGTCTCCGCTCCGGAGAGTCCCCGTTTCCTTGCCGGGCGGGGCCAGGCCCGCCCCGCCGGGCGATGGGAGCTGCCCCTGGTCCTGACCGCCTCCTGACTCAACACCCTCCCTCCTCCTGGCCCCGCCCCGGAACTGGCCCTGGAGAGCCCCCCTAGCAGCCAGGCAGCGCCCAGGTCAGTGGGGCAAAGAAGGAAGTCAGGGAAGAGGGCCTGCCTGGATTGGAGCTAAGACCAAGAGGAGGGTCTCTGCAGCCTGCCTCCCACAGCCCCTGTCCCAGCCTGCCCCTTTCTCACTACCTCACACTGCACCTCAAGGCCTCTCCTGTTTCCACGCTTCTCAGGCTCACCCCAAACCAAGGTCCGACCCCCGCAGCACTGCCACAGCCATGACCCCCAGAGGCAGGAGCACAGACTAGCCCACACAGAGACCAGGACGCTCAAGGATCCGTAGAGGCATGCTGCACCGTGGCGATTTCCCACACCTACACACACCTAATCCCCAACACACAGGCGCACACACACACACACACACACACACATACACACACACAGGGCGCCTGAATGGGTCAACCAGTAGATAGGTGTGGGGTTCATTTAGACACTAACTTCTACCTCCCCCTCCCACACACACCAGAACTATCTGACTCTGTGCCCCTTTCACAACTGCATAACATACTCATTAATGCTTATCCAAGCCCACTGGTGCCACAAGGGCTTCCTGACATCTTCAGAAGGCATGTGCACATAGTAAAAGGCAGAGACTCACACCCAGGCCTCCCAGAATACAGTCAGAGGGACACCCCCACGCCCCCACACACTGACTCACTGTGTATGTGTCGACGGCTGCTGGAGTGCACAGGCTGGGAAAATCTTCACATCCTCACAAGTGTAAGACACACTTCCACAGACAGTGTCACTCAGCGACTGTCCCCTGTCTCAGGGATATCAGAGGCCAGAGTTTTTTGCACACCCCCTTGCCTCCCTAAAAAGAGAAAAGCCACTTAAGAAGGAAAGGTCTCTGTCGCTGTCCTTTTCTTTGTTTCTCTCTCTTCCCATCTGCCCCTGCCCCTGGAGAATACTGGGGAGGTGGGGGTGGCCAGGAGAAGGCTTTTGCTGAGTAGGCCCCCACCCACCTGCAGACAGCATCCGGAGGTGCCTGAGTCAAGGAGCTGTGCTCCAACAGCATCGGGTGAAGCTGGAGACGAAGCCCAAGAAGTTTGAGGACCGAGTGCTGGTGAGGGCCCTGGGTTTGGGGGAAGAAGGATGTATTGAGGCCACCCTGGCTGGCGGGGACAGGGGGCACAAAGGTGAGGAATAGCTGAGGAGACATAGGCAAGGGGAGAGGGCAGGCAGGACTGGGTAAATAGAGACGGGATTCCCAGAGCTGAGGCCCCCTGCAGCCAGGGCTGCCCACAGGCTGAAGGGGCTAAAGGAGGTAGGGGTGCTAGGGCCCCAGAAGCTGCCAATGCTGCCTGGCCTTCTTTTCCTCTCTCTGAAGGCTCTGACCTCCTGGCGGCTCCACCTCTTCCCCCTTAAAGTCCCAGCCAAGGTGAGTTGGGCTGAGGAGCCAGACAGCACCTGACATGATCCCCACTGAGCCTCGCAACCAGCCCCTTACCATGACCTGAGCATCTCCATGCTCCCCCCTGCCCCCAGGTGGAGAGCTCCTTCAATGTCCTAGAGATCCGCGCCTTCAACACGCTCAGTCAGAACCAGGTGAGCACCAGGGCGGGGCCACTGCTGGAGGAGGGAGTCAGCATTGAGGCCCTGCCGCTGCCTCTCCCCAGATCCTGGTGGAGACAGAGCGTGGCATGGTGAGCCTGCGGCTGCCATCAGCTGAGAGCGTGGACCAGGTGACCCGACATGTGAGCTCTGCCCTCTCCAAGGTCTGCCCTGGCCCTGGGTGAGTGGCAGAGGAGTCTCTTGAGGGGTTAGAATACAAGGAGAATTCCCTCCCTCCCTCCTTCCCCTGGGCCTGGGCTCTTGGGACACAAGAGCTCGCAAGTCCCCACTCCTGCTCTTTCCTAGGGATCCAGAAGCCACAGTGGGGGAAACCCAGAATCTACAACCCCTCTCTGAGGATTTGTTCCATTTCCAGGTGTCTAATCCGGCGTGGAAATGCAGACACCCCAGAAGGACCGCGAGACACATCCCCCAACTCTGAGACTTCCACCTCTACCACTCACAGTGTCTGTGGTGAGTGGGGGCAGACTTGAGGCTAGTGGGGCCCAAACCACCCTGCCCTTGCCCGGAGTCCTTTGTGTACGGGACTGCCTGCCCTGACGACTCCGCAGCTCCTGGGCCACATCGGTTCGCAGTGTAGTAGGACCCCAGGACACCGGCACATAAAGTGACCTTGGCCTTTCCTTGAGCCCCAAACCTGTTCCCCTTACCGCTTGTATAGCCAGCTCATCTCCTACCCCACAGGTGGCTTCTCTGAGACCTACGCTGCCCTGTGTGACTACAATGGACTCCACTGCCGCGAGGAAGTGCAATGGGTGCGTTGGGCAAGGACCCCGCAGGAGGGCAGATGGGGCTGGAGGGAGGGGGCAGAGGAGGAAGGGAGCAGGTGTGAGCCAGTCCCACCTCTCCAAGGATGTGGACACCATCTACCATGCTGAGGATAACCGGGAGTTCAACCTTTTGGATTTCAGCCACTTGGAGAGCCGGTAAGCAGGTGGGGCAGAAACTCAACCCCCATTGCAGCCTCAGTCCAATCCTTACCCTTCCACCCTCTCCCTTTGGCCCTACCACTGTCCCCATTCTATTTGCCCAGCCCCACCCCACTGTCTTCTACTCTTCTAGGCTTGCCCCAGCCCAACACCCCACCCTCTTCTTTCCTGCCCCAGCCACCTGCTCACCACTTTCCTGCCCCCTTCAATCTCCCCACAGAGACTTGGCCTTAATGGTGGCAGCCCTGGCCTATAACCAGTGGTTCACCAAACTCTACTGCAAGGACCTGCGGCTGGTAGGAACTCGGGTCAACAGGCAGCAGGGGAGGGGGGGAGGAGTGCCCTCTTTGACTTCTGATCACAAGACCCCCTCTGTCCTCAGGGCTCAGAAGTGCTAGAACAGGTGCTACATACCCTGAGCAAGTCGGGGAGCCTCGAAGAGCTGGTGCTGGACAACGCCGGGCTTAAGACGTGAGGCCAATCTCCTCCTTGGGCAGGCGTGCCCCCTGATGTAGCCTTAGTGTCCCAGAGCCTCAGAGCGTGGTATGGGCCTCTGAACTAGCTCATCCAGCAGCTCACTTTACAGAAGAGGAGACTGGGGCCCCCAGAGGGCACAAAACCAGGCAGGGGAAGTTGGGACTCAGACCTCATTCTCCCAAGCCCCAGCTCCATGCCCCACCCCCTTCCTCCGTCAACTATCGAGCAGGGTGGGCTGCTCCAGTCTTGAGGACCCAAAACTGGGCTTCGTCTCAGCACTACTTCCCTGTTGCTGAGTGGTGACACGCTCCCTGGCAGGCCGCAAGCTGTGCCCCACCTGGGGGCCCTCTGATCATTTTGGTCCCAGCCAGGCAGGCAGGTGGAGGAGGAGAGGAAGCCCAGGCGATGGGACAAACAAATCCTTCCTCCCCCTTCCCTGAAGGGACTTTGTCCAGAAGCTGGCCGGGGTGTTTGGGGAGAACGGGAGCTGTGTGCTGCATGCCCTCACTCTGTCCCACAACCCCATCGAGGACAAGGGTGAGCCCCAGCCCTGGAATCCTACCCGCCTGGCCATGCAGACCCCTGTCCTAGCCCAGAGCCCAACCCGGGTCCGAACAGGGGCTCTCCAACCCGATGCCAGCCCCTGCCTCCACACTGCCATCCTTAACCCCAGGCCTGTGCCCCACTCGAGCCCCAGTCTGACTCTCTACCACCTGTGCCCACCGCCCAGCCTCTCCCTGGGCCCATTTTTCTCTCTACTCCCCAGGTTTCCTCAGTCTGAGTCAGCAGCTCCTCTGTTTTCCCACCGGTCTCACCAAACTGTGCCTGGCCAAGACTGCCATTTCCCCTCGAGGTACTTGCACTGGGACCCCTGACCTCTCACTTCTGACCCTCCCCCTATGCTGCCTGGGGTGTTGAGTCCCAGAGGTGTCCCACACTCTCACACAACATCCCAGGGGTCAAGGAAGGGCAAAGGGCCTCATTCCGGGAGCATGGGGAGAGTTGTGCGCAAGGTGAGGAGGTGGGGATGGGGACCAATCCAGCCCAGTGCCCACTGTGCTCAGGGCTCCAGGCACTGGGCCAGACCTTTGGGGCCAATCCAGCCTTTGCCAGCTCCCTTCGATACCTGGACCTGAGCAAGAACCCGGGGCTGCTCGCCACAGATGAAGCCAATGTGAGTCCAAGAAAGAGCCTCAGGCTCCTGCAAAGCCACATTCAGGTTTTGGAGCCTGGGAGCCCCTGCCTTATAGCCCGAGGGAGTGGAGGGGTTCTATCACCCCTTCCCTGGCAGCCCCTCTGTCCTTCCTTTCCAGGCCCTCTACAGCTTCCTGGCCCAGCCCAATGCTCTGGTACACCTGGACTTGGCGGGGACCGATTGCACCATTGACTTGGTGAGGGGTTGATAATAGGGTAGCCAGCCTGATGGTGATCGGGGAGGCTAGGGTGGGTCTCGCCCCTCCTCCTCGAGTCTGAGGTGGGCAGAGATGGCTGGATGACTTCAGGTTCAGCTGAATTATGAACAATGCCATAGCTCCCAGCTGTGTGGCACATTGTCCCGCCGCTGCCCCGGGCTCTGCTGGCTGCCCTACAGCCAGCCCTTGCTCTGCCCCCCGCTGTATGTCCAGACGCAGGGCCAAGTCCTCGAGGACTCGAATGAGGCACCTACGAGCCCACACACCCATTGCCTGCGAGCCTCTCCCCCACCCTGGGGACCAGGCAGGAGTAGACCCACTTTCCACAGAGCGGAAGTGAAGCATTAAGAGGCTAAGTGGGCAGCCACAGTGGGGCTCGCACTGACTGACCGCAGAGCGTGAAGAGCCTCGTTGGGAGGGAGGAGTCCTTGCCATCCCTCCCAACTCTCCTCCCAACTCCGTGCGACCACCGTGTCTGCCCCCACAGCTCCTGGGCGCCCTGCTCCATGGCTGCTGCTCCCACCTAAACTACCTCAACCTGGCGCGAAACAGCTGCTCCCACAGGTGGGAGCACAAAGGGTGCAGGGAAGGACAGGGCAAGGTGTGGGCACCCCCTCCGTCACTGACCCCCAGGGATCTCCACAGGAAGGGCCGGGAGGCCCCGCCGGCCTTCAAGCAGTTCTTTAGCAGCGCGTACACACTGAGCCACGTCAACCTGTCGACCACGAGGCTGCCCCTGGAGGCCCTCAGGTCGGGTGGGTGCAGGGTTGGGGGATGTCCGAGGGGGAACCGTGAGAGAAGGAGGTGAGGGGTAAAGGTGGGCCTGCTGACCTTCTTTCCCAGGGCGCTGCTCCAGGGTCTCTCCCTCAATAGTCACCTTAGTGATCTGCACCTGGACCTCAGCAGCTGTGAGGTGAGCCCTGATCCCCCAGCGCCACTGCCTGTCCCCCACCCATTGCCCCACATGCCTCTGACCTAAGTCAAACCCTGACTCCATCTTGCTCTGCGATACCTCCTCCCCACCACACCTCCACTTCCCCCCTCAGTGTCCCTCATTCCAGAGGTCATTTCCAGTCTCTGCTGTCTCCCCTGCTGCAAGCTTCAGGGTGGGAGATACCAGGCTTTCCCGCCAGAGGGCAGGAGCAAGCTGTATCGGGAGCAGCAGCTTGGAGACTTTTCTGGCTGAAGGGAGGGCAGAGATCCCTAGGGAAGGATCTGGTACGGAGAAGGGGCCTCCTACTTTACACCCCAGCCCTGGTATGACCTTGATTCCTCGTGTTACTACTCTATCCCACCCCACCCCCACTGTGTTCCTGCAGCTCCGCTCAGCTGGAGCCCAGGCTTTGCAGGAACAGCTGGGGGCTGTCACCTGTGTGGGCAGCCTCGATCTATCAGACAACGGTGAGTGGGGGCCTTTCCCTTCCTGGGGGGCCATGTGGAAACTGAGGCCTGTGACACGCGGGGCGGGGAGGGGAGAAATCCTAAGGAGTTTCCAGTGGGCCTCAAGGCTAGGCTTCTTCCATCTACCGACCAGGCTTCGACTCAGACCTCCTGACACTGGTGCCTGCACTTGGCAAGAACAAGTCCCTCAAGCACCTGTTCCTGGGAAAGAACTTCAATGTCAAGGCCAAGTGAGGCCCCCTCCCCATACCTCCAGATCCTCACTCCATCATCCACTCTCCTTTGGGCCCACTGTATTACCTCTGATCCCCCTTCCTGCTCAAGCCACCTCTCTGCTCCTCCAATAGCATGACCCCAGCCCCCTCCCCTCCTGCTCTGAGCCCCTGCTCCCCACAGGACCCTGGAGGAGATCCTCCACAAGCTGGTGCAGCTGATCCAAGAAGAGGACTGTGTGAGTGACTGGGCCTGGGAGGGGACCCGCAGTGGCACAGGCTGTGGAGACTGGGCCCAACCACCCACTTGCCCACACAGTCCCTGCAGTCACTGTCAGTGGCAGACTCCCGGCTGAAGCTTCGCACCAGCATCCTCATCAATGCCCTGGGCAGCAACACGTGCCTGGCTAAGGTGGATCTGAGCGGCAATGGCATGGAGGACATCGGGGCCAAGATGCTGTCTAAGGCCCTGCAGATTAACTCTTCTCTCAGGTGGGTCCACACCTGGACCCTCTGACCTGCAGCCCTCCTAACAATACACATATCCATGCCCCCTGCTTGCCTCGCTGTTCTGTACAACAGCTTCCAGGAGATCCTCAGTCCCAGAACTACCTCTGAGTCAGCTTCATTACCAAGGAAAGGAGGGAGGGCTCCAGAGGGGGGCTATGTCCCTGCCCCCCAACACATACCCAGAGGGAGGAGTAACAAGCTGGCACTAACCCTCTCCCTAGAACTATCCTATGGGACAGGAACAATACGTCTGCCCTAGGCTTTCTGGACATTGCGAGGGCCCTGGAGAGGTGAGTGGACCAGGATCCTGCCCTGACCCAAGTCTCCAACCTCCCTGTGCTGGCCCAGGCCTGAATGATGCCCGCCCAGCCCAGCCTACTTGACCTGTCGGTGTAGAAGTGTCAGGAGGGGCATGGGAGAGGAGAATGGTCAGAAGGGTAGGTGTGGGGGATTAGAGGCCTATCCTGCTCACCTCTCTCCCCACCCAGCTGTGCTATTTGTCCCGCAGTAACCACACGCTTCGCTTCATGTCCTTCCCCGTGAGCGACATCTCCCAGGCCTACCGCAGCGCCCCTGAACGCACCGAGGACGTCTGGCAGAAGGTGGTAGTCTAAGTGGGGTGGAACCACAAGAGCAGGGGCCAGCCCGAGTTCAGGCCCTGACCCCCACCTTCTTCGTCATCTCCAGATCCAGTGGTGTTTGGTGAGGAACAACCACACCCAGACGTGCCCCCAGGAGCAGGCCTTCAGGCTGCAGCAGGGCCTGGTGACCAGCAGCGCCGAGCAAGTAAACGTTTCCCTCTGGGACACCTGGGCACGCATGAGGCATGGTGGGACATGCAGGGCGCAGGCGTGATGAGAGAGAGCACGGAGGGCGTGGGGGGCAGGGAGGTGGAGAGGTGTCTCGTGATACCCATAACTAGATGGGCATGTGGGAGACAAAAAGACAGGACATTCAGAATACAGGCCCAAACATAAGAGAATATGCGAGCAAACAGTGGGGGACGCCGGCCAAGGGGTGCACAGGACTATGAGATGTGCCACTGGGCATTCAAGAAGGTCATCCCAAGAAGAGAGAAGCCATCTGGAGACATCATCATACCCCTGTCAGTGCCAGCACAGTAGCACTACCCAAGGGGGCCCAGAAATGGGGTCCCATCTGGGAAGATGAGGGTGCAGGGGTGGCCCCTGACTCTCCTGTCGATTGTGTCCAGATGCTACAGCGGCTCTGTGGACGAGTGCAGGAGGAGGTCCGGGCCCTCAGGCTGTGCCCCCTGGAGCCCGTGCAGGACGAGTTGCTCTATGCCCGGGACCTCATCAAGGATGCCAAGAACTCCCGGGCGGTGAGCCCTCCACAGCCCCACCCTCCCTGACAGTCCAGGGAGCCTGAGCAGGCCAGCCGCGCTAACCCAGGAGTATCCAGGCCCCGCCTCAAGCTTCTGCCCTCCTAGCCTGGGGCGCCAGGGACCTAGTTAGGCCTGGTTCTGGCCTTCTGGTCATACGTAACCCCTTCTTTCCCCAGCTGTTTCCCAGCCTTTACGAGCTGGGACACGTGCTAGCCAATGACGGGCCTGTGCGGCAGAGGCTGGAGTCGGTAGCTAGTGAGGTATCCAAGGCTGTGGACAAGGAGCTACAGGCAAGTCCTGGGGAAGGAGCCCAGTATTGACCAAAGCCCTAAGCCCACGGTGAGGTCAGTGCCAGGAGATTACTGGGGGCAAGAAGGCAATGCAGAGAGGAGAACTTTGGCGCTCCCACTGTGCTAAGGCACTGCTAGAGACCCAGGCTTGGGGTTTTTCTGCTAGCTTCGACCTTGGCCTCTGAACTCTGACCTCTCCCCTCTGGACTTTGATCCTTGGACTGACTCTCCCCTCTCCACATAGTCAGGTGGAAGGGGCACTAGCCAGGAACTGGGGAAGCTTGAGTGTCAGAAGCTGTGGTCTAACCAGCTCTGTGACCTTGGTGGGTCCCCGGACTCGCCCTGGGGTGCTGGAATAGACAGACTAGAGCCTCTGCAGTGGTGTGCCAGCCCCTGCTCCTGTGGGGCTCTGGCTCCCTTCCCCCTACACAGGTGATCCTGGAGTCCATGGTCAGCCTAACGCAGGAGCTATGCCCCGTGGCCATGCGGGTGGCCGAGGGGCACAACAAGATGCTGAGCAATGTGGCCGAGCGCGTCACCGTGCCCCGGAACTTCATCCGAGGGGCGCTGCTGGAGCAGGCAGGCCAGGATATTCAGAACAAGCTAGAGTGAGCAGAGGGGTTGGGGCTGGGCTGGGGCTGGGCTGCAGCGGGGCTGGATTTGACCCAGAGCACTTAGGGACAGCACCCCCTCCCTGCCAGCTCTCAGCAATGAATAATGAATGGCACAATCTCCATTACAAGGGATAAATCTTTAACCAACTGCAACCTTGCTATTTAGGAACTGACCGGCCTTTGCCTTACCAATCTAAGTGAAAAACTGGGTTGAGGAGAAGGGACAGTTCACCCACAGGTGTACACACACACAGCCACATACACACCAGGAATTGCCTCCTAGAAACAAAGCACAGCCTCCTGGAAGGCATGGACAGAGAAATCCATGTGAATGGGGGTGTGAACAGCACTGTCTCCCCCGAGAGTTCTCATGGAAACTTGAGTTCTTCCATCCTGTGTCTGTATCACTCACCAAAGTGAAAGAAAATTATTATACATACTGGTGAAAAAAAGGCTCAAGGTCTACTTTCTGCTCTAATGGCACCCCAATTTACTGAGCTCCATTCCTCTGAGCCCCAGAGTCCCCTTGCTTCTCAGCTTCAATTCCTCTTTGCCCACCCTCCCAATCTACACTTGCCTAGGTTGGGGGTCCGTGGGTGGGACTGGGTACACCTTTATGGAGATGTGAGTGTGGTGGACCTAAAGGGCCTCCTACAGCAGCTGTTTTCTCCCTGGAGGGCCAGGATGGCCAGTCATTCCCACGGGTGTCTGGGGAAGGGTGGGGCTGAGGCTCAGGGACCTGGAAGGGTGGCTGAGCAGCCCCACTTATGCCCACAGTGAAGTGAAGCTCTCAGTCGTCACCTACCTGACCAACTCCATAGTGGATGAGATCCTGCAGGAGTTATACCACTCCCACAAGAGCCTGGTAAGGTTTCTGAGCCCAGGCAGGCACCCCCCTATCATCCCAACTCCCCCAGCCTCCCTTCACCCTCCAGGCTCTGAGAGGTGGCAGCTTCTGTGAAATCCTGCTCACACCTGTCCTTCCCCAGGCCCGGCACCTGGCCCAGCTAAGGACACTCTCAGATCCACCTGGGGGGCCAGGCCAAGGGCAGGATCTGTCTTCCCGCGGCCGAGGACGGAATCATGAGCACGAGGAGACCACAGATGATGAACTTGGAACCAACATTGTGAGCACCCACACTCCTCCCTCCTTAACCTGCAGGTGCTGACCCGAACCTGCAAACACTGTCCTTTCCACCCCCTGGGATTCCACTCTCCCCCTCATGGGGCCTGGTCTCTTCTCTCATCCCAATGACTCAGCCACAGCAGGACAGACTCTAAAGAGAGGGTGTTACAAGGAATGGAAGCTGCAGGTGGGGCCTCTGGGCCTTCGCCCCGGCCTCACCATCTGTCTCACTTCTGCAGGACACCATGGCCATCAAAAAGCAGAAACGTTGCCGCAAGATCCGGCCAGTGTCAGCCTTCATCAGTGAGTCCCAGCCTCAATTCTCATGGACCCGGTGCCCTTTCTTTTTTCTCTGTCTCATCAGCCTGCTTTTTTCCCATCTCTCCTACTGGTCCCACTAACACTGCTGTTCCCACAGGTGGGAGCCCTCAAGACATGGAAAGCCAGCTGGGGAGCTTGGGGATCCCCCCTGGCTGGTTCTCAGGACTTGTGAGCAGCCAGCCTGCAACTGGTGGCTCCTGGGAAGGTCTATCTGAGCTGCCCACTCATGGCTATAAACTAAGGCATCAGACACAAGGAAGACCCCGCCCCCCCAGGACCACCCCTCCAGGACCTGGTCGGCCCAGCGTGAGTCCCTAAGGCCTCGCAAGAAGATGGACTTCACTGAGCAATCCAGAGCCAGGAGCTCTAACTTTAGGATCCCAGGGCCAGAGGCACTAGCCTTGGGGACTGTCAGGAGCCCAGGCAGGCCACAGAACAGGATTATCCAGTCTGGATGGGAGGCAGGCCTTGTCACAGATTAGAAACTGCTGTCTGACAGTGGCAGTTCTTATTTTGGTGAGGGAGAGAGCCAAGGGACACTAAGCTCAGGAAATGCCCAGAAGGACTGAAGTCTAAATTTTCACAGGGCCAAGGAAAGGCACGGGGAAGGCCTTCTGTGGAGGGGGGAGGCCCGGGGCACAGATGAGCTATCCCACAGGACCTTCCTCCCCGCAGGTTCCAGTCCCTGGAACTCGTCAGGAGAATGGGATGGCCACCCGCCTGGACGAGGGGCTAGAGGACTTCTTCAGCCGAAGAGTCATGGATGAAAGTTCCAGGTGTGGTGCCCAGACACACTTCCGGGTTCAGCAGGCCCTGAGGCCCAGGGTGGACTCCCCTGTCTGCCTGGCTCCTGTGGAGGCCCCTCCAGTGGCAGTAGCCCAAAGCCAGTCCCTCAGGGACATTTCCCCCACATTCTCATCCTTCCCCCATCACATCCCAGCCCTTAGCTCCCATGTTCTCTGAAGCTGCTCAGGACAACCGGAAAAGACAGGAACAGAGTGACCCGCATATTGAGGTGGGGGGTGGCAGGGGGGCAGCGGCAGCAGGCCCTGTCTGCTGATGGGATGACAGTCAGTGGTTTGAGGCCTGGAGAGTATGTTCCTCATCACTGTCCTGCATAGACCCCCCAGCATCTGTTTAGAAGGAACTGGGTCACTTGAGACTGCAGGAGGTGGGGGAAGGGAGCCCAGCATACTTGGGTGGAAAGAGCTGATGGGGGAGAAAAAGGCTGCTGGGGGATGATGACACCATCTCTCCTGAGAATTCAGTGGAAAGGGTTACGGAGCGGCAGGAGACTAGATGAGAGAGGAAAGTGGGAGGTTGGTCTAACACCAGCAGAACTCTAGGACCTAAGTGGCCTCTGTATCTGGCCTTTGCATCCCCCCATGGATGTTACTAACTCACCCCGACCCTGCCCAGCTACCCTCGGACTCTGAGGACCCTGCGGCCAGGCCTCTCGGAGCCACCGCTGCCTCCACTCCAGAAGAAGAGGCGCCGAGGCCTATTTCACTTTCGCCGGCCACGGAGCTTCAAGGGGGACAGGGGGCCAGGGTCCCCCACCACTGGGCTCCTCCTCCCTCCGCCCCCACCCCCACCCCCAACTCAGGAGAGCCCCCCCAGCCCAGACCCTCCCAGCCTCGGCAATAACTCTTCCCCCTGCTGGAGCCCAGAGGAGGAGAGTGGCCTCCTCCCTGGATTTGGGGGCGGCCGGGGACCTTCCTTCCGTAGGAAGATGGTAAGTGAGGCAGGGATCACTCTGTCTTCCTGTGTGCCGTCCCACGCTTTTTAACCTCTCCACCCACCCCACCAGGTGATGAGCGGCACTGGGTTCAGGGAGACTTGATCATCCCAGTCTGGCTCCTTTGTGTGGGGGCTGAGCCTAGTGACCCGGAGCATGCTGGGAGTGTGGCATGCAAATGAGGGCAGTGGAAGGACTCCTGGGGGGTTAAAGTCTTAGAGGGGCCCCGTTCCTTGCTGCTTATGGAACCTATTTTCCAGCCAGAACTGCTTATAACCTGAGACCTCATTCCAGGGCACTGAGGAGGCGGAGCCAGGGGAGGCTAGCCAGGCCCCTGGGATGGTGCAGCAGCCCAGGGTCCATGGTGTTGCCCTTCCTGGGCTGGGAAGAGCCAAAGGTTGGAGCTTCGATGGGAAACGAGAGGTGAGGGGAAATGGCGGGGGGCGGGGGGAGGGGGGCGGCAAGGGGGGTAGTGAACTGAAGTTCTGTGAATCCCCTATCTACTACCCTCCCTTTTGACACCCCCGTGCCCAGCGGGTCACGAGACGGAAGATTTGGCATGAGAAGGCGTTAGCGGCAGTAGAAGGCCGAGCTGGTCACTTAATCTCCTAGGACCTCTAAGTCCTGCTAAATTGGGCAGTCATGAAAGTACTTATCTCTGGAGCTGTTTCCCAAACTTTAAGTGACTTAATTCCCACCTTTCTGGACTGACTTTCACCTCCACATACCATCTGCAATATTGTTTACACTATATTTCTATTTAAATCAACTCACCTTTTTTAACCTGGTCTGTACCTAAGCATTATCATCTTTACCACCACAGACTTGTATCAGTTGTTTTTTCCTACCACACATAAAATTAGCACATAAATATTAAAATAGCAGTGTTTTAATTCATGTAAATCATGACCTATACCCCTAGGGTGGTTTGGTTGCCACTCTTTGGGAAAAACAATCCTTGTCTAGGGACTAATGACATCAGATAAAAAGCAGAAGCCCCTTGCTCATTGCAGTTCCCCTGCCCCCCACCCCCCTGACCCCACTCCCCTGCTGTGAAGGGGACTTTTCTGGTGGCCTCACCCACTGTCCTTTCAGGGCACAGGCCCAGAGCTGGAGGGCAGCATCCAGGCCTGGCAGAAACGGCGCTCTTCAGATGACGCAGGTGAGAATGGTGGCCCTCACTTCCCTCCTGTGACCCCTCTCTCAGGGCCCCTCCTAATTTCCCTTTCCTCTTCCCCTCCCTCACTCCAGGGCCTGGAGCCTGGAAGCCCCCACCACCACCCCAAAGCAGCAAACCAAGCTTCAGTGCCATGCGCCGGGCAGAGGCCACCTGGCACATAGGTATGGAAAGCCTCTTTTCGGGCAGAAAAGGGTGTGGACACAGGGTGTGTCCAAAGAAACAACTGTGTCTCTTCGCTGGGGAGCTACCAGCCAAGGTGGGACAGTGGCCATGTTTATGGGTATTTACAAAGCCACAGCCAAGAGACAAACAACCCAATCCAAGGGAAGGCCCCACAGCCCAGAAGCTTTGCCAGAGTTAACAGACATGGAGCAACACTCTGTGGATGGTTCTAGAGAATCCTCTAAGCAGGGGCCACCTCTGGCCGCCATCAGCAGGGTGGCCCCTGGAAGGAAGGACTCTCTGCACCTTAGTTGGGAAGAGGCAAGCACTAGCCACGCCAGACCCTTTTAGAACCTAAAACCGCCCCCAAAAATAGCTCCTCAAGTCATGCTCAGCTCTCTCAGAAAGGTGCCACATCCAAAAGGAAGGGACAAGCTCCCACCCTGGAGGGCAGAACCCCAGGTGCGAGTCCCACCTCAACCACCACCAGCGGGATTGACCTTAAACAAGTCACTGCCTTCTGACCTTGGGACTCTGGGGGAGTAAAGAGGGTTGGGGAGCGGGAGTGTGAAGGGGTGGAAGTCATGGTATGATGTCGCTTAGGCAGCCACTAAAGGAAAGCTGGTGAGCTTGGCATCAGCCGCAGCCCCCACAGACCTGCAGCAGACCTCCAACCGTATCGACACGCACAAGTGTCTCCACATCCTCCACCCCGCCCCCCTGGCCTGAGGACTTGGTGCAGAGCGGCAGTATTTTTGCCAACGACCCCACCCCACACACAGAGTGCTGGAGGCACCCAAAGCAGGCCCACCCTTCATTTCAGCACCACGGTCATCCGGTGCTCCGGCGCGCACACCTGCCACCACCAGCCTCCAGCCCACTTGCTCTCAGACCTCCTAGACATACACACACAACACTGCCCGGGGCGTATCCTCACACTCAGATGTCAGAGAGCCACAGAAGGGCATGGGGAGTAGGTGCCAGGGCGCCTCTCTTCGAGACTCACCATCTTAATCAGAATGCAGACAGAGTCCTGGGAATGCCAGGCTGCGGCCCTGGCAGGGGCCTGGGACACTGCAGTCCTGAGTGGGCAGCCTGGCCTGTGGGTGAATGCAGCAGGCCCCGGGTGCTGACTTTGCCCCAGCAGAACAGCTCAGACTTGCTCTTTAGAGGGACAGCCAAGTGCTAGAGCCCCCTGCACAAGTGACAGACCAGGATGACCCTGGGGACTAAGGTGTAGGGAAACGAGAGCAGAGGGGACATCTGAGACAGAGACACAGGGCAAGTGGGCTTGGATGGGGAAAGTCTTGGCCTGCGGGTTTCAGAGGGACAGGGCAAGGAGGGCGATGCAAGAATGCTTTTTACTATACTTTCCTCTCTCTTCCCACCCACAGCTGAGGAGAGTGCCCCCAACCACAGCTGCCAGAGCCCCAGCCCAGCCTCCCAAGATGGGGAGGAGGAGAAAGGGAGAGCCCTATTCCCGGAGAGGACAGTCCCCATGAGGAATGCCAAGGTGAGGGCCGGCAAGGTGAGTGGAGAAGGCACTGTCGAGGTCAAAGGACTGACTGACCCAGCATCTCCTTTCTGCCAGCTGCAGGACCCTCCTTTAGCTCCACGGCCCCCCAAGCCAGTGGCTGGGCCCAGGGGCCACCGCCCCCCTCAGGAGCCGGGGGCCAGGGAGGAGACTGCGACTGGAGTGGCAGCCCCGGGGATGAGCAAACCAGGGCCGAGGCTGGGCTCCCAGCAGGAGCAAGAGGAGCCCGAGGCCCAAGGTCTGGCCCTGGCTGGGGGTCTGGGGCTGCCTCTGGGGACCCGTTGCCCACAGCACATGGGCACAGCCACGGTGCCCCACCTGTAAACCCCACTCATGTGCCAGGCCTGTCCGACTCTCATTTCAGGGCCCCCAGACCCGGGCCGCCGGACTGCCCCCCTGAAGCCCAAGAGGACGCGGCGGGCACAGTCCTGTGACAAGCTGGAGCCTGATAGAAGGCGGCCCCCTGACCCCACAGGTGCCAGAGGGTGGGCCAGAGGGTGGTGGCCCCCTATCCAGCACAGCAGGTCCCCACATGGGCTGCTGGCTCTCTCTGCCCAGGAAACAGGGCTCCCTGGATTTGTCCCCAGCAGGAACCAGTGAGCCAGGAACGGACTGACAGCCGCTGCAGCACCTCCCAGCCCTCCTCTCGAATGTGCCTCACATGGACTCAGATGCCCACCCACCCCACACCTCCAGGCCCCTCTGCCAGCCCCTGTCCCACAGGGGCCACAAGGCAGGATGAGGCGTGGGGATAGGAGGTGGGGGACAGGAAGGGAGGGAGCAACCTGGAGAGAGGGAGGCTCTGAAGGCCTCGCTTGCTCCCCAGAGAGCTTGGGGTGGGGGCGGATCTGTCCCTCTATCCCCAGGGGCTCTCTCCCCACTTGTATAGAATAAAAAACCAAAATCACTGCCTGCCTCGAGCCTCTGATGTGTTCCCCATTCACTGTCCCCCACCATCTGCTCCATTTCCCATCAGCCTGCACAGTGGGGAAGAATGAGGAACACCCCATAGGGCTGGGCCCCTGAGAGGAGAAGATGGAAAGAAAAGAGAATTGCTAGATGGGGCGGGCCAGGGAGGGGGTGACTGCCAGAGCCCAGGCCAGGGGGGTCTTCTGTGCTGGGGCTGGGCTGAGCTACCTGGAGAAGGGACCAAAATAACAGAAACCAACACCAATGTGTGTGTAGTCTAGGGAGTACTGTGGGATGGTTAGACTCCAGACTCCAGTGTACCAGGAAGAGATTGGAGAGCAGAGGGTGTGTGTGTGTGTGTGTGTGTGTGCATGTGTGTGTGTGCATGCACACACATAAGTGTAGGTATGCTCACTAATGGTGGTGAGAAGAGGTGCTTTGTCACCCTGGGGGCACCATCAGTAGTCAGAAATCTCCACAATAGAGTAGCCTGTAGGTGAGCAGAAGTGTCTGGCGTGAAAAGGTCAACAATGACATCGTTTGCTTCCCACTGGTGTATTAATACTGCCTTGGCATTCAGGACCACACACAGGAGCCTCTGCCTCGCCAAGCCCTTCCTGCTGCCTTCCCTGGCTCATCTACACTGAACCCTGCCTCTTCTGGCCCACTGCAGCCTCAACAGTCCATACCTCTGCATCTGTCACACTTAGTTGCCTTTGCGCATTGGCTTATCATCTCTCCATATGTCTATCAATTGCATATGTCTATCTATATGTATATATATGTATATCTAGGTATAGATATATATCTATATATATATATGCTCCCTGGGGGCAGGAACTGCATCTCAATCACCTGTGTAGTGCTACCCCCTGGCACTGTGCCGGGCACCCAGGAGATGCTTGGTAAATGGTGACTACCTGAATAGCTGAGCAGCTTAGGGGATGGAGGGTGACAACATTCTGGTATACTCCTTCGATCACCATGTATGTACCCAAACATCTTCTTGTGTGGTACACAGCCCCCCCAGGCAATTGCTCACTCCCCCTGGCCTCACTCGGGAATGACTAACATCTCATTTCCTTAATGCACATTTTCTGTGCATGGCCTGGCCCCTCCCACAAGGATGTGACCATATGGGCTGAGTCTAGGGGGTGGGGCATGCATGTGGCCACTAGGAGGATGTCTGGGGGCTCAGTCCTTCCGCATTTCCCCACCAGGCAGCCCCAGGGAGCTGTGTGACCAGGACATGAGACCATATGCCCTTAAGCAGTTGTGTCCATTTCCTGGTGACTCCCTGTTAAAAGGTGGCTGGGATCTGGCTTCATTCTCCAGGCTATGAGGTCCAACACGGTGCACGATGGTTTTTAAAGAGCATGTGACGATCTCCATTCTGCTGTATTTGGCTTGGTGTGAGTGTATGTGTGTGTGTGACAAGTATAACCCAGTGGGTTTATATATATATATATTTTTTTTTTTTAATGTGACTGCAAATATCCCTAACAAGTATGATGTGGAAAGTGTGTGAGACTGGGTGTGTTTCCCTATGTGAATCCGTGGGGCTGTCACTGTCTCGGTGTCACAGTGAGTTTATGTGCCGGTGCTGTGTGTGTCAAGCTATGTGTGAGCCAGTGAGTCGTGGGTGCCTGTGTCTCCATCATCTCCCGGTGGGGATGTGTGTGCACACGCACCACCGCAATGTGTGCATTTCTGCGAGGCTGGGTGTGGGTGTGGCATGAAGGGGAAGATGCATGTCACTGTGTCTGTGGGGGTCCTACCAGTCAGCCACCCCCTGCCCGCCCTCCTCCCCCAGTTCTGTGGCTCCCTCCCAGGCAGTGGCCCTGCTCCTCCCCTCTTCTCCCTCCCAACCCATCTGTGCGGGGGGGAGCTGGTGCTGCGGCCCCCCCACCCCTCCCCATCCAGGCCCCATAAATAGCAGCAGAGCCGGAGCCCGAGCCGGCGCCAGCGGCTGGAGCAGCAAGGAAGTCGGGGCCCGGCTGAGTGCTGGAGAGAGGATCCCCCCGACTAGAACCCAGGTGAGCCCACCCTGCCCCCCTAGCCCAACACTAAGCGGCCCCACCTGCCCAGGGTCCATAACGACACTTCCCCCGACCCCCAGGAAAGGCTTGGGTTCTGCCGGCTCCCCTCACCATCACATGTCCCTGCCTGTCTTAGGGGACCTTCGAGAACTGGGTGCCTTTCAAGATTGAAAGGCAGAGACCCCCAACCCAGACCCTCCCTCACCTAAGCAGAAAGGCACGCATGGTGGGTGGTGTCTACCCAGCCAGGCAAGGGTACCGGTTCTGAGGGAAATACAGGAACTGTCACACCCTCCAGGAGACAGAGACAGATACCCCACTAGCGGACAGACACACGGGGTGGGGGACCTCAGACACACCCACACACACTCACTGGGGGAAACACGACAAGAGAGCAGACAGTTTCACCCTGAGACGTGGACAGACACAGATAGATGCACTGACCAGCCACGAGCTCGGGCCAGCGTACCCCTGCCTGCGGATGCCCAAGGCTTGGTACCACCGCTGGGGGAGGGTGATGTGTGTGCATCCCACGAGCAGCACGGAGGGGGCCTCAGCTCCCCAAAAATCCTGTCGCTAAGAGACAGTGCCAGCGCTGCCAAGAAGTGTGAGAACAGGGGAGGTGGGGAGGGAAGCGAGAGTTGTTATAGTGGGCGCCCCTGCCAGGAGGAGCTGTCAGCAGGGACAGGGCTCTGCACCTAACTCCCGAAGCCCCCCACCCAACCCTTTCCAGAAGGTGAGTGGGAGGTGGTGGACAGGGACAGCCCCGCAGGTCACCTTCCAACCTGCCCCTCCTGCTCGCTGCAGACTCCATGTCCGAGGCCCGTCCTTTTCGGACCTCAGGGTCCTCCCACCCTCTCCCCCACCCCTTGCCCCAGTTCTGCTCCCTCGTGCCAAGACTGAGTGCAGCGCTGGCTCAAACATTAGTCGGGAAATAGCAAAAGGTGCTGAGGCAGCAGAAAGCACGAATCAATTCATGACCTAGGAGCCAAGACTGCCAGGAACCACCCCCCCCCACCCCTCCAGGCCTCTCCGGCCCGTCCAGGCACACTAGCTGACAGGGGCCACAGAAGCATCAAGCTGGCAGGAAGGGGAGGGGAGGAGAGGGTCCTCTGCCCTCCCCCTCAGAGCTCCGGAGAAGCTGCAGTGGGGGTGCAGAAGCCAGAGGTCCTTGCAGTTTCCCGGGAAGCGTGGCAAGGGGCTGGGTCCCAGGGGCCCTAGAAGCCAGACCCCTCCCCTGGCAGCTGTTCCCTTTGCGGTGTCCACGCCATCTGCTCTGTCCCCACAGTGACATGTCTGACCCTGAGATGGGATGGGTGCCTGAGCCCCCGGCCATGACGCTGGGGGCCTCGCGGGTGGAGCTGCGGGTGTCCTGCCATGGCCTCTTGGACCGAGACACACTCACCAAGCCCCACCCCTGCGTGCTGCTCAAGCTCTACTCTGATGAGCAGTGGGTGGAGGTGAGAGGGGGTTCGGGTCTTTCCACCTTAACAAACTTCCTGGCCTGGGAAGGAGGGGGGCTGGGTGGGACCAGTGCAAACCTCACAGGGAATATGAAGACTCCAGGGGGCCTCTTCTAGGCTGTGCGGGTAGCTGTGGAGATGGTGCGCCAATATCACAAGCACAAACATCTCACAGCTTCTAAAGCCCAGAGTCCCAGCGGGCCCTGAAATGGTCCCGGGCACAGCTCCCGAGGGCCTCAGGGGAGCCCCAGAAGGCTGATGGTCCAGTGGGCTGGCAGCATTCCGAGCTCAGGGTGCAAGCTAGGGAGGGGAGAGCTAGTCATCAGGGGTGTGGGAGCCCAAGAAAAGCTGGCATGACCAGGGCAGCCCAGGGACGGGAGAAGTAGCTGTGGTTTCCAGAGGGCCCACAATTTTCCTGCCGCAGGTGGAGCGCACAGAGGTGCTGCGCTCCTGCTCCAGTCCTGTCTTCTCCCGGGTGCTGGCCCTTGAATACTTTTTTGAGGAGAAGCAGCCCCTGCAGTTCCACGTGTTTGACGCTGAGGACGGAGCCACCAGCCCCCAAAATGATACCTTCCTTGGCTCCACTGAGTGTACCTTGGGCCAGGTCTGTGTTCCCCAGCCCCACACCCAACCCCACCAGCTTCTCTGCTCTTGAAAGCCAAAATAAGAGAGAGCATGAGCTCTGAGGTTGCTTCAATGTGGGCTTGGACCCGCTCTGCCATTCACTGGCTGTGCAGCCTAGGACAAAATACTTAATCTTTCCAAGTTTTACTTAATTTGTCCAAATAATGCGCCCACTTCTTGAGATTGCTTTGGAAACTAAATCCAATCCTAGCCCAAGGACAGCCCCTGTGAGCCCTCGGAGGACACTCATTAATTATCCAATCCCCGGTCATGGTCAAGGCAGGTGGGGGCATCACAGCTGGGTCTCCCTTCACCTCCATCCCCAGATTGTGTCACAAACCAAGGTCACTAAGCCATTGCTGCTGAAGAATGGGAAGACTGCGGGCAAGTCCACCATCACGGTAGGCAAGGTCACTTGTATTCAGTCCCTCTGCATGCATATTCATGGTGACATCATGCCAGGACTGGCCCCCACCAAGGGCACTGGTGGCCCTTGTGCGTATTCCGGGGAAGGTCCTCCCACTGTGTCCCCCTTGCAGATCGTGGCCGAGGAGGTATCTGGAACCAATGACTATGTGCAACTCACATTCAGAGCTCACAAGCTGGACAACAAGGTTAGAGCCCAGAGTCCAGGCCTCCAAGCCTTGTGCCGGAGTGCCTAGGCGCCCGGTCAAGGCAAATTGCCAGGACCCCAACCCTGCCTCCTTCTCAGCACTAGCCACCTCTGCTGCAGACTCCTCAGACTCATGGGTGTTTACCCCATGCCCACAGGATCTGTTTAGCAAGTCTGACCCTTTCATGGAGATCTACAAAACCAATGGGGACCAGAGTGATCAGCTGGTCTGGAGGACAGAGGTTGGTAGAGGGGTGTGGATGGGGGAGTTATGGGACTGGAAGGAGAGAGAGCAGAGTAAGGAAACCTTGACAGGGGGTGACTAGCTCTCTGGTGCCTCTTCAAGGTGGTAAAGAACAACCTGAACCCCAGCTGGGAGCCATTCCGCCTGTCCCTGCACTCTCTGTGCAGCTGCGACGTCCACCGGCCTCTCAAGGTGAAGCCCCGCCAAGCTAAGCAGCCTCCGGGAGCATGTGGCTTCCGTCTGAGCCCATCCCCCCGCGCGGGCCGAGCCCCCTCCCATTCCTCCATGTGATAAGCCCTTCCCTCTGTGGGCTAAAGAATGAGTCACAGCCTTTTATCAGAGACCAGTCCCTGCCAGATTGAGCCAAAGAATGTAATTCAGGAAGTGGCCTCTCCGAGCAGGTTGAAGACCTGTGTAGGCCTAGAGACTGACACGCCCTGAGTCCCTCTTCACATCCCCAGGAGACACTGCAAAGCACTTCTGACCCTGCCCCCCTCCGCAGTTCCTAGTGTACGACTATGATTCAAGCGGGAAACATGACTTCATTGGCGAGTTCACCAGCACCTTCCAGGAGATGCAGGAAGGAACAGCAAATCCCGGGCAGGAGGTGCCACAAGGACCCCCCCTTCCTAGAATCCCACCCATAACCCTGGGAGGATCCTGAGAACCACCCTATTGGTCGGAGGTGGAGAGGGAGGACAGAGGACTGAGCTCTGGGCCTCTTGGTCTGGCAGGCTCTGCTGGAAGGGGAAGGAGAGGTCACATAATGGGATCGTGACCCTAGGCTTGTGGGGTTTGTGGGGTCTAGATGCAGTGGGACTGTATCAACCCCAAGTACCGGGACAAGAAGAAGAATTACAAGAGCTCAGGGAGTGTGGTGCTGGCCCAGTGTTCGGTAAATCCCAGTGCCTGCCTCACGCCAACCCCCACCCCTAGGCCCCACCCCTACAACCTCGGATTTAACTCCCTTGTTTCAAAGATCCACTTCTCTGCTTGTGGGATCTGAGAATGTTTGTCCTAAACCTCAAAAACTCTAGGCCCTCCATTTCCCCTCAAAAGGCCCACCCAGCCTTCTCCTCAAGCGACCACCCCTGTACCTGACTTCCCGCCCCCCCTCCCAGGTGGAGAAGGTGCACACCTTCCTGGACTACATCATGGGTGGCTGCCAGATCAGCTTCACGGTAAGGAACTAGGGATGGGGGAGGAGCCCAGAGCCCTACTGCCCCAACTAGGGCGTCTTATGATGACTTAGCATGGTCAGCCTCTACCCTGAACCCACCCCACAATAACGCTACCTGAGAGCTTGCAAATTTCACCACCCTCCCTGCTGACCGGGTCTCCGGCCTAGCCTCTCTGCTGGCCCTCACGCTGCTGCAGCGTGGCTCTTTCCCCATCCCTCCCAGGTGGCCATTGACTTCACGGCCTCCAATGGGGACCCCAGGAGCAGCCAGTCCCTGCACTGCCTCAGCCCCCGCCAACCCAACCACTACCTGCAGGCCCTGCGAACAGTGGGCGGCATCTGCCAGGACTATGACAGGTAGGAGGAGGTGAGACTGGGTGGCTGGAGGGACAGGCAGGGAGGCCTTGCCCGATGGTCCCCCACACATTTTTCTTCTCCCCAGTGACAAGCGGTTCCCAGCCTTTGGTTTTGGGGCTCGAATCCCCCCCAACTTTGAGGTAGGCTGCTGGTTGGGAAGAGGAAGGGAAGGGATGGTGTGAGGGTCTTGCAGGACGGAAAGACACCCCCGCTGCTCTTGAATACCCTCACAGGTATCCCATGACTTTGCTATCAACTTTGACCCAGAAAATCCCGAATGTGAAGGTAAGAGGGGCTGCCCCCTCCCCACCCCAGCTTGCAGCACACACTTGTGCATCCCATGCGGCAACATGGGCCCATTCCCATGGGCCCAATTCCCTGCCCGTTCACCTGTCCGTGTGCCCCGGCCTGTGTTCATTTGGTAAGATACCCAGCACCTGCCCACCCAAGCCCCCCAGAGCTTGAGCCCTCTCACTCTCTTTCTACAAGGTGAAGAACATGGGGTACAGGGCAGTCCTGAGAAAGGGAAGCACCTCCCTGCTTTAAGGGGTGTCAGGAAGGGCTCCCTGCTAATTTCTGCCAGCCTCACCTCTTTGCCCACAGAGATCTCAGGCGTCATCGCCTCCTACCGCCGTTGCCTGCCCCAAATCCAGCTCTATGGCCCCACCAATGTGGCTCCGATCATCAACCGTGTGGCTGGGCCAGCCCAGAGGGAGCAGAGCACTGGCCAAGCCACGGTGAGGAGACAAGCAGCAGCCACGAGCTCCCCACGTGCCTTCGGGTGGGGTCAGGCAGATCCCAACATCCTTGCATGAGCCTACCCTTCCTCTCCCTCCGCCTGCCCTCAGAAGTACTCTGTGCTGCTGGTGCTCACAGACGGCGTGGTGAGCGACATGGCTGAGACCCGCGCAGCCATCGTGCGGGCCTCGCGGCTGCCCATGTCTATCATCATCGTGGGCGTGGGCAATGCCGACTTCTCCGACATGCGGTTGCTGGACGGCGACGATGGGCCCTTACGCTGCCCCAAAGGAGTGCCTGCAGCCCGGGACATCGTCCAGTTCGTGCCATTCCGGGACTTCAAGGATGTAAGTGCCCGGTGCCCCCTCCTGGCAGAAAGACTCCTTGGCTACTGTACCCCCAAATCTTACCTGCCTCTCCCCAATGGTTGCTGGGCCAGAGTCTTTTGGAGCAGGCCACCCTAAAGCCCCGATGCTCTCGCCTGACCCCATGCCCCCCCCCACCCCCAGGCTGCACCTTCTGCGCTAGCTAAGTGCGTCCTGGCGGAGGTCCCCCGGCAGGTGGTGGAGTACTATGCCAGCCAGGGCATCAGCCCGGGAGCTCCCAGACCCAGCACGCCGGCCACGACCCCCAGTCCTAGCCCATGACTGCCACCTACTGGACGGACACTCCCTCAGCCTCTCAGTGAGTCCTGGGGACCCAAAGGGGTGGAAATTAGGGGGTGCAAAGTGGGACTCTTTGAAGCCCATCTTGGCTGGGTGAGATGCAGAGAAGGATGCTCATGACCGCCCCACCCTCTCCCAGGTGCCTGTCCTGACCCTTGTGACTCAAGTGAACAGTGCCTCTCCCCCTCGACTGGCTGTGCCCCCTGGGTCCCGGAAGTGAGTGGTGAGCCCTGCCCCCATCTCTCCAGGCCCCATGCCCCTCGGCCTTGTAGCCCCTCAGTGACTTTCTTCAGTGACCCTGACTTCCTGGCTGTTAATAAAGTAAACCACTCCTAGCACCTTAGCCTCTACTCCTCAAGCCCCGAATGCCCAACGGACAGTACACAGTACCCACCCCGCACGTATCATTAAGAAATGAGGACCAGCACCTTTCAAAAATCTGAGCCAGAGATCCCCAGGCAGCTTGATATCTCTGCAGTTTCACCCCAACTACGCGCCAGGGGGATCTGAGAGTCCCTACCATCACCCCAAGCCCCAGGAGGCTCAGGCACCATGGGGGTTAATTACGGGAAGTGGGAGGGGGTAATTAGGAGCTGTCAAGGAGGCAGGCTGATACCCTCTTACAGCTGTCTCCAGAGAAGCCCAGCTGTGTCCCCCAGGGGCAGAACTCCAACCTCCACACAGCTGTAGGGCGGGTTGAGAGGGGATGTTGTGGGGACTGAAGACCTGGGCAGCCTCGTTCTCCTGGGTGTGTGAACGAGTGTGTGGTCACGCACTGCACATACCTGATTCTCCCTGAGTGTGGCCCCGGGGCTCAGGAGTCCAACTGTGTACTCTTAATAGCATTCACATCACCAAGCATTATTGTTTAGGGAATATGAATTGTGCTAAGTGCTTTAAATACTACTCATGTTCACTAAGTAGTAACCATTATTTTCCCCATTTTTCTGACTAAGTAAGTGAGGCTTGATTTAAGCTTACCCATAGCCAAGGTCAAGCCGGAATTTGAGCCCAGGCCCATTTGACTAAAGTGTCCACACTCTTACCCAAACTTCTATTTGAGGCATGTCTGTGTGACCCTCAGCTTGAGACCCAGGTGTCTCTATGGCCTAAGGATGTTTGTTTGGCAGGGCTTCAGCAGTTAAGGAAGGAGTACAAGAGCAGTGTGGGTGTGGATTGTAGCTCCAGAGAGCAGGCACAAACACAGGTGATATCCAGAGGGAGGGAGGAGGACCCTCCCTGCCCCCGCCTCTCCGTCCAACAATGGGTATGAAAGGGGAGGAAAGAGAGGATAAAGATGCAGTAAGCCACTCAGAAAAGAGCCAGAGAAGGTAACCAGTGACCAGTGGTGGGAAAGGGAGCAGAGATGAGAAATAAATGCTGGGGAAGATGGAGGAGAGGACTCCATCGCAGACTTCTGAGTGGAGGAAGGACAAGCTGGGCTAAAGGAGGGGGGGAGGGAACAAGAACTGTGATGGGAAGAGACAGCTGGGGAAGGGGTGGAGAGAGGGGGCAGAAAGGAAGAGAGACATATGGGAGCCTCTTCCCACACACCTGACTGCTTCTCCTCATTTATTTTGTCCCTTCGAGGACCTACGGCAGTGGCTGGTGATGTAGCTACTCCAAGCTCAATGCTTCTGCTCTGCCCAGAGCCCTGGCCCATTCTCTGTAGGCTGCTAACCAGAGGACTGGGTACCATGGCAACCATGAGACCTCAGGATAGCCATAGACTGACCTGACCGGGTTGTGGCTTCTGTGCAGTGATGGTAGGAGACGGAGGCTCCATCTGGCTCAATTCTTGCCTCTCCACCTATTTTCATTAGGCCTCCAGAATTGAGATGCACCACTCAGCCCAGGTGGGGGCTTCCCAGCCACTCCCCAAATGGCGCATGCTCTCTCTCCCTCTCTCTCTCTCTCTCTCTCCCCCTGTCCCTCTCTCTCTCCCTCGCTCTCTCGCTCTCACTCTCTCTCTCTCCCCCCTCCTACACACACACACACACACACACACACACACACACACACCCCTAGAGCAAAGACAAAGAACGCAAGAGAATTTCCAATAACGGAGTTCCACCTGGCCTTCAAGTTTAATTTACAAAAGCTTTAGTCTCTCAGCTCCTTGGCCTTCTGGGGAAAAGTCTCACCTCTGCCCTCAGAGACACAGGAGGCAGCAGGGGCACCAATGGAGGTTTGGAGGCCGAGGCTGCCCGGAGGGAGCCGCAGAGGATCAGTGTGCAGGCTCATCCACTGCCCAGGCTGCAGTCAGGAAGCTGAAGCCAGACAGGAAGTCCCTTTGGTGAGGCTATCTTAGGGGCTTCTTGGGGAGACCACTAGGGCTCCCACCCTAAGGAGATTGCAGAACTAGAAAGGTGTCAGAAGTCACATGAGGATTAGATGAGATAACTGAGAGCCAGGGAGCAAGTGACTTGTTCAATGACAGAAGTGTCCTGTGCAGAGCTGGGACTAGTGTCCAGATCTCTAGACTCCTGTCCAGGGTTCTGTCCCAGCCCACACCAACCATGCCCAGAGCTCCTTGGGTCTTTGCTACTCTGCCACAGGAAGAGTATAGGAAGAAAGCCTCTTAGAGTTCCTTGTCTGTCTTGCTATTAGGAATTGAAATCTTGAAAACGCAGTAGTCCTAAAAAGGGGACGATTCAACCTCGTTGCTAATTACCACTTAATGCACTACAGGTTGCAAAAGTGTGGATTAAAAAACTAAACCAATGGGGGGTGCTCTGCCACTCCCTCACCTCCTTGTCATTGTCACCCCGCCATCATCCACCCCTATCACGCGCACACACACACACACACACACACACACACACAGTGCCTAGTACTGGCCCCTGCAGATCTGTGTGCAGGTCCTGTAGTGTGGGACAGGAGGTGGAAGACTTCTGTGCACGACCTCCGTGAGGGAAGGGCTTCCCTCTCCCAGAAAATGACCAGCATCTAACCTCAGAGCCTTGAGGGTCCAGAAAATGTGGGGATATTTTTGTGATCATACAAAGGAGAGTCTCGCACCAGAAGGCGCTCATTAACCATCTAGCGAAGAGTACAGCAGCCTTCTGGGTGGCGCCCCCTACCTACCCACATATTCCACCACTTCGCTGCACCCAGGGGCTCAGAGGAAGAAGTGGGCGTGGTCCCCGGCCCCGGTGCAGCTCGAAGCCAGCCGGTCGCAGCGCTCTTTGTAGAGGTCGCGCTCCCTGGCCAGGCGGACCACCTCAGCCCGCAGCGCGTCCAGCTGGGCAGCCAGGCGGGCGCGCTCTGCCTCCAGGCCGCGCCGCTGCTGCAGCCTCTTGGAGCGACAGGCCTGCGCGTAACCGCGGTTCTTCAATGTGCGGCGCCTCTGCTTCAGCCGCAGTGCCTCGTCACGGCCGCAGCCCCGCAGCTGCCGGTTTAGCTCCCGCACAGACATCGACACCAGTGCCGCGTCGGAAAACCGCTCCGCTGGCTGCAGAGCGAGCGGGCAAGCACCAGGTCAGCGCGGGGGCCGCCTGGATCCGCTATCAGGTGGTGGCGCCAGGCGGGCCCCGCCCCCGGGAAGGCTCCGCCCCCAGCTGCTACCTTAACCGGACGCCCGTTCTCCCACAAAAAATCTAGCCCGCGGTCATGCCCAGGGCCCCCCAAGTGTCGGTGCGATGGATCTAGCCCCCTTTCTGACCCACCCGGGCGCGGGCTGAACCCGCGCCGCCCGGGTATGTCCTTAGCAACCGACTTCAGACCCACATGTGACCCGCGGCAGGGCGCCCGCGCTGACCCCGCCCCTCCGATGCACCTCGCTGGTCTGTCAGGAAGGCCGCGACCCTGTGACCCTCGAAGAATTTGGATTACACCTAATGCCCGCAATACCCCCATCTGTGTCTATAATTAATAGGATGAGTTGGAATCCTTCCTGAGAAGGTTGGGGGGCGGGGAAAGCACGAAGTCTTGAAAAAAGGAACCTCATTCTGGTTCCTGTAATCCATTCCACGCACAGACCCTTCCCTGGTTTCCACAAGCACCGAGTATCTGTTTACCTCCCAGTAATAGCCCTGCTCTCCCGATGCCCTTGAATTCGCAACCTCTCCCCTTGCGGTCCTCTTCTAACCTTATTATCTCCTTCCTCCTGGCTCAGGCCACTCCTGCTCTCCATTTAGAAAAAAGAGAGCAGGAAAGAATGTGTTATTCTCTATCTCGTTTCTTTCGGGGGCCGTCTTCCCTTCTGCACTCTGTAACCCTCCCGGGGAGCGCTCCTTCCTCCCCCCACCCCCATCCTGCCTCTCCTCAATCTGTCTGGCTGATTTCTTACCTGAGCATGCTGGGTGTCTGTTTCCTCTGGGCTCCCTGGGTAGTAGCCGTGGGGCCCCTCACCAGGTACCGTGCCCTGACCCTGCAGCAGCGCCACCGCCTCCTCAGGACTCAGCCCCAGGGCGTCCCCAGTCCCCAAGTGCTGCTGCAGGGTGGCCAGCCAGTACAGCTCCTCCAGGCCCGGCCAGGGGCCCTCGGTGGCCCCCACCCGGCCTGGGTCACTGAAGGTGGGTGAAGGAGGCACTGAGCTGTAGGGTGTGGAGCCCAGTGAGGCCGTGGGGGGGACAGATCGCCCTTCGGAGGGTTCCCGTTTTACCTCAAACTTCATCAGGTCAAAGTCATTGACATATTCCATGGCCAGGGGGCTGGGAGGTAGTGCCATTCTGAGGCTGGATTGGGAGGGGAGCACCTGCAAAAGAGAGGAGAGGTCTGGAGTACCTACCTGCCTCCTTCACCCAAATCTGCTTCCCCTAAAGCCCAAGTGTCCTGGAGCCGGTTCTAGAAAGTCAGGGTGATGGTGCGGCCCTGATTCCCCGCCATCACCTCCGGACTGGGGGCATTTTAGGTGGCAGGGTCTCCTGCCTGGGGACACGCAGCTTAAAGATCTGACTAAGGTAGAGGCTAGCACAGCCTCTGGCCCCTCAAGTGCCTCTGAGATCTTTGAAGAACAAGAGGAATATGGCAGTGTTCCCAGCTTTAGTGCCGGGACATACTGAGAGGCACCGTCATCTCGAGAGGCATTATTACAATTCCACGCAATTAAAACAATCTGCTTAATTAACTGTGACAGAGCATGTGTGTTTCGTAGGAAAGGCACAAGAATTGCGCATTTTAACATAAGAATAAGGTGCTATTATACCTCTCTCTCTCTCTTAGCACCCAGGCCAATGCTTTGCACAGAGAAGACCCTGAGTTCTGAATCAATGAATCTCTTTTATAACACAAGAGCCTTTCCAAGGACAAATAGAAAGGTCCTAGAATCAGTTCTGGAAAGATCAGGACTGAGTGGTGACCACCCTTTCCCAAGGCCAATCTGTCCAAGGGAACAATCAAGATTAGTGTTCTTCCTACTCAGAATCTGCTATATTGTGTGAAGTTGAGCAGATCACCTTTCCCTTTCTAACTGGGGGTTTCCCATTCTGTTCAGTGAAGAAAATTAAACAACATTTCCCAAAGCATGATCTGTGAGACACTGTCAAGTACCCAAGAAGAGGTCTGTGCTTAGATAATTTTGAGAAATGCCTCCCATGCTTGCCTACTGCAAATTCACAAAGCACAGCCGCATATTAATCTGAGAAGTCCTTCAGTAAACTATGTTCAGCTGTGATACCAAGTGTTCCAAACTATACCACCAAGAAATTCTCTCTCTTGTTTTCAGCCATGGCACATGTTCTCGCCTGAGGGATCTCTGGCTAGAGGACTTGAAAGATCCTTCCCAGCCTGGAAGTCCCAAGTCCCAGCCCAGTTCCCAGTTCCAACAGCCCCACACTCAACCCCAGAAGGGGAAAGGCAGGGAGCACTCCTCCCCAGGGCTTAGAGTTTGACTCCAGCCCAATGGAGCCAGGGTAGCCCTCTTTCCAGCCACAGCTCAGACCCTGAGACTCTACCCGGGGCCAGAGGACCAAGGACAAGGCCTCGTTCTCCCTTCCCATCCCGGGTCATTGCCCTTAACCACAGAGCCCTTTGCCCTTAAGACAGAGGGGATGGGAACAAAGACACAGATTGAAAGAACTGGTCCCTGGCAGGGAGGAGATAGAAGATTAGACCCTGACAGAGGTATCCAGAGACCCTGACAGAGGTATCCAAAGAGAGCTAGAGGAAGAGATGAATGAGGAGGGTTGTTTATCTTCCCGATGTGATAGCAGTGTGAGAATCCTTGAGAGCAGCACAGAACAGGCAGCAGGTGTCAGAGGAGGAGGCCTTAGGTGAGAGGCCTGGCACCCAGGCAGGTCCAGAACATACTCACTTCAAGGATGGCAGAGATGGTGTGGTAGTGTCAGAGCCAGGCTGACACCGCCTTCCTCAGAGGCTAGTGGCCCCATTAAGCAGGACCTGGTACAGCCAAACAAGGAGGCTGACTATGGGCCCAGAGCTCACAGGGGCGCTTTTAAAGGGCCAGGTCTCTGAGGTCATTTGTGGTCTTCAGGCGCCTGGCCAATGAAATAAGTGGATTATTTGCATATCTCATGGGGTGGGGAGGCAGGGAGGAAGAGAGGAGAGGACAAGTACGCCTTTTCTCAAGAAAGGGAAGGGGGCATCTTCCCAACAGGCTCACACATGTTCAGATCCCCAGTACAGAGCACCACATGGGCCCTGAGCCCCGCTTCATGTGAACACACCCTCAGCCCTTGGTGCCTGAAAGCCGGAGACTGGAGGAGATGGCCCCCAGAGAGGTGACTCTAAGCGCGCACTCACCCTCTAAGCCTCTGCTGCCCCAGTCAGTATTCGCGGACAGTACAAGTTCTCCTGAACCCATTTTTACCGGGCTTGTTGGGTTTGTGACCTGTTGTTAGGAATCCTCACATTTCTGCCACCCCCACCATGACTGGCCTCATGCCCCTCACAGCTGTCACATGAGAAAGATAAGCAGCCTTCCCACCATGAATTAGGAATCAGTAGGACTTGGCCATCCAACCCCAGCCTCACCCAGTCTTGCTGATCCAACCCAGCTTGGGAGAAGGGAGAGTGGGGAATCCTGCTCTTTCCTTCCAGGCCACATCAGGACATGGAAATTAATCACTGCAATCCTTCTAAGACACTTCATAACTGCCCTCACATGCCCTTTGCTTCCTCTCACCTTTTCTTTATGTGTGTCTCTGTTCCTCTCTCTTCCTTCTCACTCATCCTGGCTCCCAGATGGCTGGGCGGTGACCTACATTTTCAGCCTAATCCCCTAACACCTCTAAGAGCTATCATCCCCAGTAGAAGTTGGACTGGGGATACTAGGAATTAGCCAAGGAGATGTTTAAACCAGCCTGAAGCTGTTTAATAGGGTCTGTACTAGAACAGAACTCTAAGAGTTAAAGGCCACTCCCTACCTATTGAGGATACCCAAACCCTCCCATGGGATAACAGTCCCCTTTTCCCAACCTGGAGAGAGACCTGGGTGTGCATATATAAAAATTAACCTTGTCCCAACCTGAGGTGCTGGGTGAAAATCTGTTAAATTCAGATGACCTAAGATAAGGTGTGGTCCCCAGACCATCAGCATCACCTGTGGACATATTAGAAATGCAAATCATCTGGCCTCACTTCCAATCTACTGAATCAGAAACTCTGGGGATAGTCCCCAAAAATCTGTTTGAATGAACCCTCCAGAAATTTTGATTAACACTAAAGTTTGAGAATCCCTAGTCTCCAGAACACCTACAAGTCAACTCATCTTCCTTTAGGGAATGTGTGTGTGTGTGTGTGTGTGTGTGTGTGTGTGTGTGTGTGTGTGTGTGTTTTCTCTCCTGCATTCTCCTTATGCACGTATCAGAAGGCCTAGGCAGAAGACATCTCCCTCTCTACATCTGGCCCCCACTTTGGAGTAAAGGTCATTGTTATTGTCCAAGTGGAAAGCTTTCTCAATGTGACTGCCTGTGCTGTTTTTGCAGAAGACCCAAAAAGTCCAGGAGGTGGGACCATGGCCAAAAAATGGGAACAGGAATCAGGGGACAGGAAACTTGCACACATGCCCACAAAATATGACTCTAAGGTAAACACCCAGAAAAAAGATCCCAGACTTTCCCCTGTTGAAGAAGGGGTAGAGAGTGTTACTCCTTTTCATGCCCGGTCTGGCGGCCAGACGCTGGCCTCCCCAGCAGCTGTCCGTCTGTGCTGATCTTCTTGTTTACTGAGAAGCTCAAAGGAGAGGTGAGAGGGCTAAGCTGCTAATGGGCTAAAGGGTCAGACTAAACAAGCTCAGGAGAGTTGAGTTGCTCAGGGCTCAGACCAGGCCACACTGACAGGAGAAAAGGGTATGGGAAGTGAGGACTGGCCAGAGAAATGGACCAGGGCATGGAGAAGAAAGACTGTCACGGCCCATGGAGACCCAGGAGGTGGCCAATGGGTCCTCTTAGGGGAGGGAAATGCATAGAGACTGACTGACTGGGACATTTGGGGACAAGGAAAGAGGGGTGAAGAAGAGGAAGTGAGGCGGACTCTAGGAATGACAGAACAGAGAAAGAAAGACCTAGCCAAGGAGGCAATAGCTATAGAACTGAGCAAGAAGGAGAACAATCAGGGTTCCCCCCACCCCCCCATCCCCCCACCCCCCTCCCCCGCCCCGCATTTGATTTCAAGGACACAGAGGAATGTAGGCATATGGGAAAGACAGCCAAAAGGCCCCTGGGGACCAAAAGAGAGAGGGAGGCTTCTGGGAGTGAACTGAGGAGGGATTGAGGGGTAACAAGAATGGTGATAGGAACAAAGGACTAGAGGGGCACAAATAGTAGAAGAAAGGGATGGAGGAGAGTAAGATCAACTAGAAACAAATAAAGAGGGACAGAGAGATCGGTGGCCAGGTCACAGAGGAAGACTGATGGTCAATCAACAAGCAGATAGAAAGATGTGAACAGACTGGTGCTGGGCCCTGGGGAAAGAGGGCCAGGCAGGCCAGGGACTAGAGGAGTGGGGTAGAAAACCAGGAGGAAGGAGATGAGACAGTCAGTATTCCAGGGTGCAATCACAATCTCTTCTCCTGCATCTCCATTTTTTGTAATCCTGTAAAGACCTATTCTCATTCCTCATCTGGCTTTTGGTATCTAGCACTTTAGTAGTAGATCCAAACCCCAAATTCCCCCTGGTCTACCTTGTACATTTATTTGACAAATATATAAATTAAACACCTACCCTGCCCCAGGCACTGTGCTAGGCATCACGGTCACTTCAGTAAATCAAACTGACACCTGTCCTGCCTTCAGGGAGCTTATAGACTGTTGAAACAGAGACAGTCAATCACCCCTACCCTGGGCCCTGGGCCCCTCACAGCACAAGATAGTGTCACGGGTGGGAAAAGAAATAGGGCAAGGATGATTGGCTGAAAGATGCCTCTCTCCACCACACATACCACCACCTTCTGCTGTGGGATTCTGGGGATTCCAAATAAAATCCAAATTTGAACCAAATTCCAAACCATTATGTCTAGATTTGTCAAAGTTGAGGAGTAGAACATGTTTTATTTAACAATTTGTTAGCCTGAGTTGTTATATTTTAAATATTTAAGCACAAGTTTTGTAAGTCTATTTGTACTGTTGCCCCAGGCCCTACATGTGTTAGGAATGGGCCTACATAAAAACAGACTCCTCTAACGAGGTAAATGATACAAAGGACAAGGGCAGGGAGTTGATTTCATGAAGACGTCATCTAAGGCAAGGCGTAGGGGAGGGCAGCACTGCGGGTCAGCAGGTCTAAGGAAGCCTGCTAAGCTGAGCCTGCTCAGGCGAGGAAGAAGCGCCCATGCGGAGAGGACTTGATTCCTAGGGGCAGGAGGCTCTGTGCAAAGGCTCTGGGCAGGGGAGAGAGAGATACGCATTCACAAAATTGAAAAAAGACCAATGTGGCCAGTGAGCTGGAACCAAGGAAACGGGAAGAATGGTCCCAGGTGGTGGGAGACACAACAGAGATTTGCTGGTGGGAAGTCCGCTGAGACCAGTTTGTGCAGAGAATTGTAGGCCAAGTTCAGGATATAGGCTTTATTCTAAGAGCAATGAGAGGCTGCTAAAGGATCTTTTAGCAGGAACATGGCATGGTCAGATAATATTTGAAAAGAATACTGGATCTAGTGTGGAGGAAGGCAGAAATTTGGAATTAGGTGAATACAGTATCCAAGTTGACTTTGGGGTCTATCTTAAGCTGAAGACAAACTCTGAGATGGCAACTTGTACACAGGTGGTTTCCTGGGAAGTACTTTCAAAGGGAGCGAGAGGAGCAGGACTGGGCAAAAGGAAAAGCAGAAATGCATTGCAGTTGCAAAAGAGGCTTTAGCAGATCCCATAGGCACTCTGGAGCTGGGAAGGAGCTTCAAAGTTGTCCCAAACTGAGGCAAAGGGGCCAGGCCTTTGTACTCTTGCATCAACCTGTATCACTGGATACATGTTCACTCAGAAAGCAGGTGTTGCATTTAGCAGGACACTGCCTCAGTCCCAGGTAGATCTCAGGGAAGTAGTCAGCTGTGAGTTCCCAGCAGCCAGCACTCAAGGCTGGGACAGTGAGACCAAGATCCCAAGATCCCAAAGGGTGGTCTGGGCAGCACACCGCAGTATCCATGGGTTGGGGTGGGGCCATCCACAGGGTCTGACTCAGAGGGCCCTGAGAAGGAGAAAATGCGGACTGGGGCAAGGCTGCCCCCCAGTGGTGTGACGTGGACATTGGGCCAGTGGGGCCACACTTAGTTGGGGAAGGACCATCCACGGACAAGCTGAACAAAAGTGTGTCACAGGTAAAAGGAGTCAGCAGTGTAAGAAAATCCTCTCATGAGCCCCTTGCTGAGTCTGAGGAAGTTGGGGGAAGGATCAGAAAGATAGGACTCGTTCATTCTTTCATTCAACCAACATTTCTGAAGTGCCGATCACAGGCCAGAGTTGGCTTGAAGCTAAGAATAAAAACAAGACTAAGGTTTGGGTCCTTTACTCAAGGAGCTAACACTCTAATAAGGATTACAGAGATACAAAAACAACTTTAATAAAGTGCCCTACATACAAAACCATAGATATATACATGGTAAAGAACCAACACACATGAGATAGGTGCTAATTCTAGGGAACAAACTAACTTCATATAGAAGGTGATGTTTGAGTTTGAAGGGCAGAAGGCTCTGGAAACTGCTGGGTTTGCTGCATAGGCAAGAAGATGGCAAATAGGGATGTGGGGGTGATAATATTAGACAAAAAGCAGTCACATTATGAGGAATATCAGCTGCCATGTGATAGGAAGCTTTGAAGGGATTTTAAACCTGAGAGTGATATGACCTCGTTTTAAAAAAAATAATAAATCAAGGGGATACTATAGGACTGCAGGGGAAAAAACCAACTTGGTTACTGAAGTCAGAAAGAGTAGGGTTCAGATTCTATTTTTCCTGCTGCCTAGCTGTGTGAATTTGAGCAAATGATTTAATTTTTCTAAGCCTCAATGTTCATATCTGTAAAACCGGGCTGTTGTGAAACCAAATATGATAGTGAATGTAAAGCTGCTGGCACAGAGCCTGGCACTAATGTCCATACAGTGAGCATCATTCCTCTCTCTTACCTCTCCAAGTGGACTTATTGCAGAGTTTGGAGGTTAGGGAGGGTAGCTTAGTGGGAGAAAGATGGGGTGGCATTTGGAGAGGCGGAAAGCCAAGAGGTGGCTTGAAAGCTATCACCTGAAGTCAGGTGAGCGATAAGCCCTGACCTAAGCTTAACAGTGGTCATGGAAATAGAGATTTGAGATGGAGATAGATATAGACTTGAGGGCTAAGTGTGAAATACAAATCCAAAGGTCCTGGTGTCTGATTGGCTATGGGAGATAAGAAAAGAATAGTCTAGACTGATTCAGATTGCTCTGGGGCAACTGGCTGGATGGTAGAACCATTTGCTGAGATAGGGAACCATAAGAGCAGGAGCAGGATGACATGACGACCTAAACCCGACCGTGCTGACGTCAGGGTGCACACCTCTCAGTTCAAAAGGTGGCCAAAGGAGCAGCTATTTAGCAGCTAGTGAATGTGGACAGAGTTCAGATGTAGGAACTGGAGGGAAGAGTCCCAAACACATACACTTGAGGTTGCATGTATGATGAAGCCTGGGTGGAATAGATGAGGGAGGACCTGTAGCAAACTCAGTGGTGGAGGTCAGCTCTCCTTGCCCCACTCTGTTCCAGCACAGAACTCTGAGAAGTCAGAGAAGCAAGATGGTTTTTGCTGCAAACGGCAACAGGCCACTGCAAATTAGCTTGGGTGAGAGAGGAAATTTATTGACTCTATAACTGAAATCAGGAATCTGCCCCCTCTGTCCCTCTGCTCCTGCTTCCTCTAGGCTGGCTTCTGTCCCCTGCAGATTCCTGCTTTGCAGAGCCAAGCGGTCACGCAGCTGCTCCAGGCTTATATTCTACCAGTTCAACCACCCTAGCAGAAAGCGAGTTCATTTTGAAAGTTTACAGAAAATTCTCAGAGAGGGAGTCCCTTCCCATCCGTGAATATTCCCGACTGCTCTGGCCAGAGTGAGGAATGCACAAGGGGGCCATGCTGATAGCTTACCCCCAGAGAAGCGCATAAGCACACAGGTGAGGAAACGGTTCCCAAAGGGGCAACAAGGTGCTATTACTAGAAAGGGGGAGCGGATGCTAGGCAGATGCCCAGGACAAGCATGTTGAGTTTCAGGTGCTGTGGCATTTAGTGGTCTCAAGTTGAACAGCGATGTCTGGATGGAGACATAACTTGAGGAATTACCTGCCGGCTGTATGGTGGTGCTTGAGTGGGACAGATGAGTTCTCCAAGGGAGTGACTCCAAGGAATGGCCAGGGCAGAGAGCTAAAGAGGAGACTCTGGGATGGAGAGACACCACCCTTTCATGGCAAGGCTTAAGAAAGTACTGATCAGGGGGAGAAGAAACAGGGATTTGGGAGCTGGGGGCTACATGGACCTTAGTTTTGGGGCCCTCGTGTTCTGAATGTTCAGTCCTCAGGAAGAACTGAAATAGCAATGCCTAACCCCGGGTTTCTAGATTTCCAGGCCCCAGGCTCCCTCCCCGGGTATCGGCCCCACCTCTGCCACCCCCCACCCCCACTCCCACTCTTAACTTGCTTGCCACCCTTTATCTCCCTGCCTCTATCTCCAAGGAGCAAGAATCCTCAAAGTTACATCATGCGCAGGGGGGCAAGGCGGAGCGGGGCGGGGCTTAGAGGAGGGGGTGCCTGGGCAAGGACCCGGTCCTCCAATGGGAAAGATAGGTTTGGGAGTTAGATGTAGAGGTGGGTCCCAGGCTGAGCGGACTCCGGGCCTGCAACCCCCGCGCCGCGTCGCGGGGTGAGCTGGGCGACCAGCGGGGCGGAGAGAGGGTCGCACCGGCCCGAGGTTCCGCCCCTGCGCTCGCCCGCCTCCTTTTCAGGCGCCTCCCGCCTTAGCTCCTGCTCGCTGCGCCGCGCTCCCTCCGTCTTGCCTTCCATATCTCCCCGGCTCCGCTCCGTGTTCGTGGTTACCCCGCAGCCCCCACCCAGGTGCCATGGCCGCTGTGTACCGCCCCGGCCTGCGGTGAGTGACCCACAGCCTGGGGCCGACCCGCACCTTCCTCCGTGCTCGCCCCCTCGGGGCTGCGGGGAGCGCTCTTTTGCAGGCTCCCCTCCGCCTGGTTTCCCATCCAAGGAGGAGGGCAGGGGCGAGGGGTTCTAGATCTCTGACATCAAGGGCAGTGAGTCTCCCGGAGATCTAGGGCTTCCTCAGCCGCTCGGTCTCGCGGTTTCCGTGCTCTCCTCCTCCTCCCCGCTTTGCTGGTCTCTCATCGCACGTCTCTGCCACTCTCAGAACTTCCTTCCCCCTCCTCTTTCGCCCAGGCTGAACCCTGCCTCCAAGTCTCCTGCCCTTTACCGGCGTCACCTTTCTGCCCCCAGGTAGAGGTAGTAATGGGGGGCACTAGGGCCCTGGGGTCAAAGGTGCTTGGGCCTCTGGGGACTGAGTTCACAGCTCCCTCAAGAAGGTAGAAGGTAAACATGCTTTGCCCGGCCTCCCTCGGCCTCCCTCCCTCGGCCTCCCTCTACTGGAACCTGGCGGGAAGCCCGGTGCAGTCTGGGGCAGCTGGGGCCCGGGGGAGGAGGGAAGTCAGGTGGAGGAGGGGGCCGAATTGCCTTCAGTTCTTGTGTCGCTGCCTTCATCTGTCCCGGACCAGGAGCCCCTAGGCCCTGCTTGTCTGTCCCTTCCCCCTTTGTACAGCTGCTATCTTCTCTCTATAGACTCCCTTCTCCCCGGCTTTGTTCCAGATTCTAGGCTGACCCCCATCTTTCCTACAGCCCCAGTGGGTGGTCTCTAGAGCTGAAGGAAAGGAGACTCCCACTTGGGGAGCAGGGGAGCTTCACAAGAGACTTCCTGAGCCAGCTCTCCTCCCCTTCCAGATTGTCTACCTTTAAATTAATACTCAGGGAAGACCTTTCTCACAGCCAGGCCCCAGGAGTCCTCCTCCTCTACCCCAAGGCCACTGGGTTTCCATCCTGCTCTGGAGCAGAAGCCACCCTAGCCCCCACATCCTTAATCTGAGCTCACTCCCTTCCCCAGGTTGACACCCTCTGAGTGTGAGCAGTACAGTCTGATTTTCCACCCTTCCACCAGTACCCAAAAACTCTAGGCATGGGTCTTCTAGGAAAGAGAGCCAGGGTAGGGACAGGGGGACTCGGCCCTGGGTCTGGGGGCACAGTTTCTGTTGGGTGAGGCTCTGGCATAGAAAGAAAGCAACACCCCTCTCTTGGTCTTTGCTCTCTCAGGGTCACTCCCCCCTGGATCCAGGCCAATCAGAGCAGACCCTGCTTCTTCCTCTCCCAGGGGTATGAAAGGACAGACAATAGGGACCCTGCCCTCCTGGGGGGAGGGGCATGAATCCCAGCCCTTGGCATTCCCCAATAGTCACTCTCCACACATTTCAGAAGTACCTTTTCATGCAATCTTTGTTGACCCAGGTGGGCAGCAGCAGCAGATCCAGTGCCTGGAACCCCAACATTCAGTCACCCACTCTCTGTACAAGAGTCTTAATCTAGAGACCTGACACTGGGCCATGTTGAATACTGGATCCTTCGCTTAAGGCTGGCACAGTCTTCGAGCATGCACCAGAAGAAAGAGTAATAAAAATAGTTGCCTTTTTCTCTTATAAAAACTATACTTGAGAGTGAAAAGAACAAGGATGACAGCTTTAAACATCAGACATATGGAGCTGTCACCTGGACACAGTTTATTGACATTTGGGCCATTGAGCACCTGCTCATTTCTAAATATTGACCAGACATAGTTAAATATGGCCACAGGCTAAGCCTGCACCATTATCTTGCTTATATAAACACCTCCACATAGACAGGCATTTGGTGACACGCATCCATTGCTGACAAGGAGACACCCTCCCTGAGCTTCACAAAAGCCACAAGATGCATGTGGCCTGAACCCACCCCACACAGCTCACAGCTGCTCCAACCTGCTCTTCACTTTGTCTCCCCCTGACCTGCTTTAGCATGCTCCCCAGAAGCGCAAGTTTCTACCCCCATGAAAACACCCACTTATTAGCTCTCTGCTTCTTTCACAGGCTTAGCCAGCATGGACTGAGTCCCTGGGAAAGGTCACCACGGCGCAGCATCCAGACCCTACGGGTACTCAGTGGAGATCTAGACCAGCTACCTGCTGGGGTTCGAGACTTTGTGGAGCGCAGTGCCCGCCTGTGCAAGCCAGAGAGCATCCACATCTGTGATGGGAGCGAGGCTGAGAACACTGCCACACTGGCCCTCCTGGAGCAGCAGGGACTCCTCCGAAAACTCCCCAAGTACAATAACTGGTAAGCCCTGAGCCCTGCACAAGGCCATATGGGGCAGCTGACTGGACTAAGGCCAAATGGGTTTATCAAAACAAAATCAAATTTTTTTAATTTTTACTTATTTATGCATACAAGAGCTGGGGTATAGGCCAGAGGTGCAGGGGATGAGAGGATTCACCAGAGACAGAGTGGGGAGCAGAACAGGCAGATTGACTGAAATACACTGCTGAGGGGAGCAGCTGGAGAGACAGGAGAGGTCTGCTGTGCCATGTGGGTCAGCTCCCTGGCTGGGGATCGAACTCGTGCTGCAGTGGCTGTCAATAGTGGTAGCTTGATAGCGCTGAGACTTTAACCCGTGTGCCACCAGGGAGGCCCCAAGACAAAATCAAATTTAACCAGATCATCCCAACCCTAGTGCAATGAAAGCTTTGAGGGAAAAAGAATCTGGAATTTTGGGGATTTGTCCGGGTTGTTTTTTTTTTATGTTAAATGAAGAAGTGGACACAAATAAAAGCCTATGCTTTCTTTTCTTTTTCTTTTTTTTTTTTTTTAAACTCACAAGTTCCAGGAGTTTTTGCCAGGGACAGTGACCTTTAGAGGACTGGGACTGAGGAAACTCTCCCTTAGATAGTACAAAACCTGAAGGAAGCAACTGAGATGCAAATAGATGGGGAAAAATAAAGCCAATAAAAATGCTGGAGTCAAAGTTGGATTTGAAAGAGTGGGTCTGGGGTCAAGGGATCTGCTGGCCACCATCTTCCTGATAACCCCCTCTTCCCCAGCTGGCTGGCCCGCACAGACCCCAAGGATGTGGCACGAGTAGAGAGCAAGACCGTGATTGTAACTCCCTCTCAACGGGACACAGTGCCCCTCCCAGCTGGCGGGGCCCGTGGGCAACTGGGCAATTGGATGTCTCCAGCCGAGTTCCAGCAGGCTGTGGATGAGAGGTTTCCGGGCTGCATGCAGGGTAACAAGGGGACAGACACCGAGGCAGGGGTGCTGAAGGTATGAGCAGGTGGGAACCTTTAATTCAGGTGCTATTTTTTTCCACAGGCCGAACCATGTATGTACTTCCATTCAGCATGGGCCCTGTGGGCTCCCCACTGTCGCGCATCGGGGTGCAGCTCACTGACTCGGCCTATGTGGTAGCCAGCATGCGTATCATGACCCGGCTGGGGACACCTGTGCTTCGGGCCCTGGGAGACGGCGACTTTGTTAAGTGTCTGCATTCCGTGGGCCAGCCCCTGACTGGGCAAGGTGAGTACCCAGTGCTGGGGCAGACAGAGGCCTGCTTGCATGCTGAGGGAATCCCAAATCCTCCCAGACCTCCTTAGTGAGACACCTAATTCCCAGAATTGTACAAGACTGGGAAGTCAGTCGTGGATGCCCAGTAATAGGTTCCTGGGAGCTGATGGATATTATCAGGTAGGGGGCTTTAGCTACCCATTAGCACTGCCACTGCTCCTAAGTCTTTCCTGCTGATCCCTCCAGTCCCTGACTCCCCACTTCCTGATGCCCCTGCCAGCAGCCCCATGACCCCCTTGTCTCCAGGGGAGCCGGGGAGCCAGTGGCCATGCAATCCAGAGAAAACCCTGATTGGCCACGTGCCCGACCAGCGGGAAATCGTCTCCTTCGGCAGCGGCTATGGTGGTAATTCCCTACTGGGCAAGAAGTGCTTTGCCCTGCGAATCGCCTCTCGGCTGGCCCGGGATGAGGGCTGGCTGGCAGAGCACATGCTGGTGAGGGCCGGTTGAGGGTCTGGGCAGTTTCGGGGGTGGGGAAGAGGGCAGGACAGTAACGGGGCCGGCCAGTCAGCCTCAGCCTTGCCTCCCCACTGCCAGGTGCCAGGCTGGTTGGTGGGCAGGGACTCTGCCTAAATGGCCCCAAACACTGGCCCCAGGCTGCTGAATGTTGGGGGGCCTCCCCTTGAGCGGCAAGGCAGTGCACCTGTTTATTGAATAAACATTGGTCCTCCCTTATAACCCTTGGTGACCTCCTTGCTCCCTTTCTCCCCAACATGCAGATCCTGGGCATCACCAGCCCTGCCGGGAGGAAGCGTTACGTGGCAGCCGCCTTCCCCAGTGCCTGTGGCAAGACAAACCTGGCCATGATGCAACCAGCACTGCCAGGCTGGAAGGTGGAGTGCGTGGGGGATGACATCGCCTGGATGAGGTTTGACAGTGATGGTGAGAGGCTCTCAGATCATTCTCAGGTCTGCCTTTTACTAGAGCATAGGAGTCTCCCCTCCACAGGTAGCTTATCCTGAACAACCAACCTTACCCCCTCCCTCCCCCAGTCACCCGAGAAACACAAAACTTCTGCCCAGCAGATCTAGGGTCCAGCTACGGGCAGGGAGGGGCAGGACAGGAGCTTCTCAGGCCATACCACTCACCTTTTGTTGGATGGGCCTTCTTTTCTCTCATTCCTCCTCCTAACAGGTCAACTCCGGGCCATCAACCCTGAAAATGGCTTCTTTGGGGTGGCCCCTGGTACCTCTGCCACCACCAATCCCAATGCCATGGCCACAATCCGGAGTAACACCCTTTTCACCAACGTGGCTGAGACCAGTGATGGCGGTGTATACTGGGAGGGCATTGACCAGCCTCTTCTGCCTGGTGTCACTGTGACCTCCTGGCTGGGCAAACCGTGGAAACCTGGTAGGTGGGGCGGGGGGAGTCGTGACACAGCCCCGTAGGGTCTGCACCGTGTTGCTATCAAAGCCCTGTCCACAACTGTAGCCATCATCCAGGGCTCCAAGAAGCACTGGAAGTGATGAGGGTTTGCAGTTTCCAACCCCAGGCAAGATCTCAGTTCATATCCCAGCTCCACCAACTCTTAGCATTGTGACTTGGCCGTGTTGCTTAACCTCCCAAGCTTCAATTTCCCCATCAACTGAAGGGGAGTAGTTATTACAGTAGCTATCGCATAACATTGTTTGACGGTTAAATTAAATAACAGGGTTTAGCACAGTACTGAATACATAGTAAATTTTCAATAAATATAAGTTGAATGTTTAAAAAAGAGGGAAAGGGAAAGACTGTTTTGAACATTTTTACAGAAGTAACTGGGCTAAAGCACAATCCATAAAATCCAACCTGTTAGGAATGGAGGAAGCCTGCCCTCCTCCTGCCACTGGCTCCCTGCCATCCTCTCATTACAATCACCATTGTCTAAAGGTCAGTATTGTAGCCCTCACCCTCCCCCCGTCCCTCCAACACATACACCCCAATCCTCCTTCCAAACAAAATCAGACCAGCCTTTAGCTTGTCCCCAACTTTAACCTCTCCTGGAAGCTAGTTTGTCAACCCTATCATTACCCCAGGGGCCTGCGGCCCTGCCCCCTCCTCCAGCCCTGCGCTTCGGACTTTCAGCAGTCAGAGTGTCCAGAGACCTAGAGGGGAGCAAAAAAGAACATGGCCAGGGGAAAGGGGTGGTCTTGTGGTCACTGAAGCCTATATTCAAGTTTTCCAGGCTGGCCTAGTAGTCTCAACACCCCTTCATTTTCTCTAACACCATCATTAAGCCCTCCTTAGCCTTCCCACCCAACTGAGAAATCCAAGAAACTCTCCTGTTTCCCCACAGGCTGGTTCCCAACCCTTTCATCATCTCTGGATTCAGGGGTATAACTAGGGCATGTTGTGTCCACTTTCAATTCCAGAATGATAATACCCTATGCTAGGGTCCTGAATCAGGGGCTGAGGAAAGTGCAGGAAAGAAAGGATGGCTCCTAGCTGAGAGGCAGAAATAGAAGTCTGGAGGGCAAGGGAGTGCCGGCTCTGTGACTCCCTTGTCCCCCCAGGTCTGACCAGTAACCTCCAGCAAGGAGGTACCATGTCCATTCAGGGACCCACCATGCTTCACTCCTGCCCCAACTTGGTCCCCACCCCCTCCAGGGCATGAAAGGGACCTCATGACCTGGGCTCCTCGGGCTATTTGCACCCAGGTGATGTCCTTGTCTGAGCCGTCAAGCCCTCTCACTCCATTAGGTTCTGAACTGACCCAAGGAAATCATCATAATTCTATTAGCTTCAAAATCAATTCCTATTTGCATTTGGTCCCTCGGGAGCACCTGTCTTCCCTATTAGCTGATGGGAAGTCATTTGTCTGAAAAACTAAATTGACAGCTTCAGTGTTTGCTTTAGATTTGAGTGTTTATTTAAATAATTACATAAATAAAGGAATTTTTTTGGGGGGGGACTGGGGAGTGAACTCTATTATAACCTCATGCCAATATCCACCCTATTCCCCTGAGCACCGGTCAGTGCCAAGTGATTGGTTTTAGCTTGCCCTAACATCTGTGTCCTACTGAACTCCAAGTCCTCCCCCACTCTTTTCTCACCTAGCTCGTCTGGGAGCACCATTAGAGCTAAATAACCTGGTCTTTGGGGGCAATGGCCTGGCTCCCTTCTTCCTGTTCCTTATCACACAAGGTTGCAACCTTGATGAGGCACAAAGAAAGTGCAAGAGTCATGTGCCAGTGTGAGTGGGTTGGCAGGGTCAGTATTTGTGTTTCCTCTGCCAGGTGACAAGGAGCCCTGCGCACATCCCAACTCTCGATTTTGTGCCCCGGCTCGCCAATGCCCCATTATGGACCCAGCCTGGGAGGCCCCTGAAGGTGTCCCCATTGAGGCCATCATCTTTGGAGGACGCAGACCCAAAGGTAAACATTCTGTGGACTCCATGCCTTCTCGGTAAAGGGTCTGGCTCAGTATCAGGGCCTGCCTCTTCTTGTACTCAAAGCTCAAGAGTCTTCAGCCTGGATCACCAGCTCTAAGTGCCTGAGTCCAGAGCTCGCCTGTGAGAATGAAAAATTGGGGGATGACATGGGGTCTGAAAATGGGATAGTGGAGGTCCCAGGAGAAAGAGTAGGAGTCAGGATCACCAGAAGGGGTGGAGTGAAAAGACCAAAGAAAAGGGTTGCCTGTGAGCCTGTTTGCTGGTGTTCTAGGAGTCCCCCTGGTATATGAAGCCTTCAGCTGGCGCCATGGGGTGTTTGTGGGCAGCGCCATGCGCTCTGAGTCCACTGCTGCGGCTGAACACAAAGGTGAGCACCTCCCTTTGCCCTCTCCTGTGTGTCCACACCGCCTCATCTCTCCCCTCCTAAGCCAGACAGTCCTCCTGCCCATCCCTTCCTGCCTGGACCTTTCCCAGTCCCTTCTCTGCACCCTGCCCAGAGAACGATGAACAGTCCACAGCTTCTCCAGCTGGATGCAGGGTACCTTTCCCTTCTTCAGTAAAGAGGAACATTACTTACCCATCCTGCTCCCCTCCTCAGGAAAGATCATCATGCATGACCCATTTGCCATGCGGCCCTTTTTCGGCTACAATTTTGGGCGCTACCTAGAACACTGGCTGAGCATGGAGGGACGCAAGGGGGTGCGGCTGCCTCGCATCTTCCATGTCAACTGGTTCCGGCGCGATGAAGCAGGCCGCTTCCTGTGGCCAGGCTTTGGAGAGAATGCTCGGGTGCTGGACTGGATCTGCCGGCGGCTAGACGGAGAAGACAGTGCCCAAGAGACACCCATCGGGCTGGTACCAAAGGAAGGCGCCTTGGATCTCACTGGTCTGGGAGCCATAGACACCACCCAGCTGTTTTCGCTCCCCAAGGACTTTTGGGAACAGGAGGTTCGTGACATCCAGAGCTACCTGACAGAGCAAGTCAACCAGGATCTGCCCAAGGAGGTGCTGGCTGAGCTGGAGGCCCTGGCAGGACGTGTGCGCAGAATGTAACTTGGGGCTCCAGGCTAGCGAGAGAGCACAGCACCCCCATCCAGGAACAGGAGAGCCATGAGGCCTGCAGGAAATAGGAGCAATTTGATACACCTAACATCTGGGTGCCATCAGACCAAGCCACAAACCTTCTTATACACACTGTCTAATAAGAGATGCTCATTTATTTTACATAACGTGTGCTGTTTTCATTTCCCACCTATTTTCACAGACTTCCCTCTGACACCAGCTTCACAATCTTCCAGCCTGGAGCAGCCTGACCCTGGTAGCATCAAGGATCTCTCTCCCGAGTGGCTTTGCCACTGGGTTATAGAAGCAGGAACTACTGAAGAAGCTATATAATACTAGCGATTTTGTGTCCTGCGGTCTTAACAAGGTGGGGGCCTCTGCAAGCTGCTCAGTGCAACCTCCAGGCCTTAAATTCCTGATCTCACACTTAGACACACAGAAGCCTCTGTAATCCCAGTCTCCAGCAAAGCAATTCCACTGCCCATTCGCAAACCTTGTCTTCCTCTTACCTGACCTGAACTTGGGACTTGTAAGGATTCATGAAAGCTTATTCAGTATTAAGACAGTTAACACTCCTATAATACCTGCTATGTGCCAGACCCTGTTCTGAGAACATTACAAAACAACCCTCTGAGGTAAGTACCATTTTACAGATGAAGAAACAAAGATATAGAGAGGTCAAGTAATCACCCAAAGCTACATGATTAAGAAATGGTAGAGCCAAGGGTAAATAATAACTGTATAGATGTTTTTATCATAGCAGCATGGACTTGTAACTGTAAGGACCTTCAAAGTCATCTATTCTGTGTTTCTCAAACTTAAAAATGCATATGAATCACTTGGGGATCTTGTTAAAATGCATTTTTCATTCAGCAAATCTGGAGTGTGCTGGGGATTCTAGTTTTCTTAGAAGCTTCTAGGTGATACTGATGCTGCAGGTCCAGGGACCATAGTTTGAGTAGCAAGGTCTAGGCCTAAAATCTGCAATCAGCTTTTTAGAGGGAAAACAAAGAACTATTATCCTCCATAAATGAGGGACAGCAGCTGAGAATAACTTCACCTATGATCTGGATCAGGCTGAGTGAATATATAAACTGAGGTAGGAAGATGGGAGTCTGTACCCAGAAAATGAGAACAAACTTCAATAAAAATAGTTATTGGGAATTCCCTCAAAGACAGACACTGAAGGAGGAAACCACAAGTGTTCTTATGAAAACTAATAACCAGACACTGTAAGAATGAAAAAGAACCTAAAGGTCAGAGCAGATGATATTAAAGCACAATTAACCATGGAGTCCATTGCATTTAAAAATATACAGCCAAACCCTCAGCTTAATAAATAGTATGTGATTGACTGAAACAATATGACCAGAGGCAGCTTAACAGAAGCGTTTCACACAGTAGACTGAAGGCACCAGGGGTGCCTTCTCAATATCTTCACCTGTAAAATGGGGATATGCCCCCACTTCAGTGTTGTTAGGAGGGTTAAGAGTCAGTGGATAAGGCACGCAGAACTATGCCTGGTATGGAGTAACCACTTAATATATGTTGACTGTCCTCACCTTTCCACTCTATACTAACTATACATTATATAGTAAACATAATATAGGGCATAGTATATAATATAAGCCTATATTATATATTGCTGAGAGAAATGAGCAAGGTAAATAAAATTTAGGGAAGAAAGGAAATTGATTTGGAAATAAGTCCCTCCAGGAGAGAGGCAGGGGACTGGACCTCCAAAAATGATTTTGTCACTTTGAATAAAATTGGGTTGCAAGTTCTACAGCTCCAGAGAGTTAATACATTTTAATTATTTTAAAATAAAACACACAGAAAACCATATAATAAAAGGTATAGCATAATAAACTATTATAAAATGAATACCCTTGAAACCACCACACAGAGAAATTAACAGAACTATGTCAGACATCCAAAATGCCCCTCTCACTCCCACCACATTCTTGATCTTCATTTATAGTCCCTCCTCCCTGGAGTAAATGCATACCATAGTTTGTAGTAATCATTTCCTTCTTTTTTGGGGTGTGTGTGTGTGTGTATGTGTGTGTGTGAACACCCACGTGTGGATCCCTAGACACAGCTTACCTTGCCCATTTTTTGAAATCTCATGTTTTATAAGTCTCTCAATCTATAGGCTCTCGACTCCTTTCTTTTTATTCACTTTAACCACTGAAGAATCTAGGTCTAGATTCTCAGTCTATAGATTCATTAATTCACTACAGGTTTCAAAACAGGTGTATTTTAACTGTTATAATAGTTGGAATACTTTTACAAAGGTGTAATCCCTTGTCCTTCATTTTCATTTCGTTTCATTACACTGAGGTGTAATTTGAGAAACAAGATAACTGATTCTTTTCCTCTATTTACCATATTCAAAATAATTTGGTTTGGATTCCTATAATCTTTCAAAGAGGTAACCAATTAACTACATATACACACCACCACCACCATTATGAACTCATGAATTTAAACATACTTAATGTCTATTAAATAATCCTTATTAACACTCAAATGTCCCATCATTGGCCATGAGAGCTTGGCTTCTGTCACTCTGTGACCTCACCCTGAGAGTGTTTGTTGGCCTCTTTGCTATCCGGTACAGTAAGTTGTTCCACACTCATTATGTACATTTCCTGCCCTAGAAACTGGAACCAGTCATTTCTCCAAGATTTGGTTTCTGTTTAGTGAGAAATGGTATTTTAAGACCATAACCTTGGTGTTAGGAGTGTTCACTGCTGTTGCAGTGACCATTGTTTTATAGAGCTTTTCAGTGGATAGGGATAGAAATAAAACTCATCATGAATTCACACTGATATATCCTATTAAACTCAGGTCTAAAGGGGTTTTAACTTCTATTTCACATCTGTAGCTCCTAACCGCCAAAAACAAAAAGTCTGGTTCTCAAGGACATAGAACGTGACAGTATTAGAAATCCATAACTACCCAACTGCTTTATTGTCAACACATTTTAAGTCCCAGGTAAATTAATGTACTTCCTCATTTCCTTCTACACAGATAACACTACAAGAAGATATTGTAAAACAAATGTCATTCGTCACCTCCAAAGACAGAACTTTCCCTTTTGTTGCCTGGAGTTTGTACACGCGTCCCAGGAGCTCTGTATAGTCACCTAGAGAGAGTTGTGAGGAAAAGGGAAAATAGGGTTACCCAGAACAGGAAAATTTGCTTTCTCTCCTCTCTAGCACAGACCGCCCCCTAGAGGAGATGGTAATGAGCAGGAAACATCCCAAGGCAGGTCAGACAGGAAGCCAACTAGTTGACATTGATACTCAGCAATTACCAGAACCAGTGCTAAAATAGGTGCTAAAGGTAGAAAACTTCTCTCTGGCTTGAAGTTTAGTTGGGCGCCACAGAGGTTGTCCAAATAAAAAGTACTTTTAAAATTGTCATCAAGCAACATCCAAATTCCAAAATCATGAAAAGGCCTACAAAGTTGATTAAAATGACATAATATAATTCTTTTTAAAGAAATGCCATTTTCTTTTAATAGAACACATGGTATACCCTAAGACTGAATACTCTGGGCCTCCCTGGTGGCACAATGGGTTAAGCGCAGCGCTGCAGCACTACAGCACTATGGAGCCGTCCAGAGCCGCTGCAGTGGGTTAGGTCCCTGGCCAGGGAGATTCCCACATAATGCGGCAGACCTCTCCTGCCTCCCCCGCTGTTCCCCTCAGCAGTGTACTTCAGTTGATCTGCCTGTTCTGCTCCCCACTCTGTCTCTGGTGAATCCTCTCACCACCCCACACCTCTGATCTACACCCCACTTGTATGCAAGTGGAATCAAGGTCTTTATCTTTAAAAAAAAAAGACTTGAGTACTCATATATATTTTGAAAAATACAAGAACAAGTGACATAATCAAGTTCATACAAATACCCAGATCCAAATGAAATGGATCCAGAGATGAAATTCTTTATTGTCTTTTAAGACTCATTTTGGCCATAATCTGATTTTTAAAACACTTACCAAATAACTTTTAAATGTTTTGTTCAAGTTGTATGAGTTATTCAAGATGTACAAGTTCCATATTTCAAGGACCTGAACTTAGACTTTATTCTAGTTTAAACTGGATTTAGAAGTGCTAACAAGACCCTAAGAGGGAAAAGGTAATAAAAAAAATGCATTATTAAGGAAATGAGTTTAGCAGAAATTTTTTATTTTGAAGAACTCATGTGCTCAAATTATATTAATCATAATGCTTTGTTCATGTTCAACCTTGGCCCTTCATGAAAGTTCCATTTGTTTGATGATACAACGAACCTGGGTATTTTTAGACTTTTGTATGTAAAATTAAAACCATATTGTTTTTGCATCCACCCTAACTTGTCACCAGAATGAAAAATTAAAACCTAGCAATGTAACTTGCACAATTCCCCATGGTATAAAAATAGAAGTCTAGAACATTTTAACGGATACTTGGTATGTCCTTCTACCAAATGAACCATAGTTAGTTAACTGGCCAGTCCAGTACTGTGATACATTTGAGTCTATTTTGTTTCCAGTGTTTTACTATTATCAGTAATTACTGAATATAAATCCTTATGCTAGATTTAGTGTGTATATGCAGGCTAGAATCCTTGCAGTGTTACCATTAGAACAGGGAGTCTGACTTATAGAGACAGGAGTTTGCCCCACATAAATTTTCCGGGGGTGGAATCAAGGTATTTATGAGTATATTTGTTTGTCAAAAATAACAAAAAAAGGAAGTACGTAAAAAATGGCCTGGTTTGGAAGCTTGTATTTGAAACAGTAAGTTACCCTTTTGTAGGTTCTTAAAAACTAAACACAAGAGGAGAAAATTTCCAACAAATCACCTGGAAGAGGTATGAAGTAATGAAAACTTGACTTCGGGTGATGGTGAAAAACACCTCAACTAATCAACTAAAAAAATCTGTAAAATAGGCAGGTGGGTTGTGTGGGGAGTAGGGAAGATGAATTCCTAAGAATTGACGCATTTAAAGAGCAAAGAGGGAATTTTTTTTTAATGACTCCTAAATTTCCAGGCTAGACAACCCAGAAACTATAGAATCTGAAATTCTCAACATTACAGGGCACAGATAGTAAGTAATGTGGCAACAGGAGATGGGTGACCAGCAAATCCGGTTAAATAGAATCCAAAGGAAGAAAATGCGGGGCGGGGCGGTAGGAAGTGGGGATACTGGTTCAAAACCGATCAAGAATTTCACGACGGTGAATGCGGCCAACTTTAAGCCAAGTCGGGGGCCCTTCTAAGCACAGAGTCCTGTAGTCGCAGGCCCATTGGAAGCCGGCCAAGATGATCAGAAACGATAAACTCAGGTCTAGCAGTCCAGAGAGCAGGAGTCACCTATAGGACTGATTACACCCTCGCCCGCTTAGGAAATTAGCTCCAAAAGTAGGGCCCAGAGGAAATTAAGGGCCCTCCAAGGGCTCTGGGCGGGGGACAACTCGCAGCACGCGTGCAAGAGCGCGGGCCAGGGGCGCTGGGTGCAGGTTGGACCCCGAGCCTAGCCCGGCGAGGTTGCTCAACCCAAACCCTCTTCCCTGCCAGCCTGGGCGAGGATCCTTGGACTCAGCCGGTTACTTATAAACGCACTGGCGAGGGGAGGAGGCGGCCCAAGTGCAACCCCTAGACCCGCCGCCCAGGGTGGAGAGACCCAGCCTGGCCAGAAGACTACTATCAGCGGCTCTCGGGGCGTAAAAGGGGAACTGACGAAACCGGAAAGGCCCCCTGAGATCCGCTGGTGTGCGAGGGAGCGTCTGCAAAGATCGCGGAAGGAAGCCAGGGGTCATCTAAAAAGTGCCAAAGCGGCTGAGAGGGGCGGTCTCTCACAGGAAGGCTTCCGGAAGCTAAATCCGGAAGGAAGGGTGTGGAAGCCTGGGTCCCAACCTGAGACGCGCACCCACTCCAAAGGCACAGGGCTAGGCCGGGTACGCCGCAACCAGCAAAAAGACGAAGGCTGAGGCCGGGGGAGGGATAAAGGGGAGGGAAAGGGAGGCCCTTAGAGATCATCTGAAAATTTCGAAGCAACAAGAACTTAAGGGACCGACAGCAAATTGTTTCTCTTGCTAAGACACCGCTCCAACTTCTTTTGTAAGCCCCCCCCCATCTGTAGTCCAGTTCCGTTGTCTCTGATTCAGGAAGCAGCAGGTCCCCCACTTACTCCTCCCAACCGGGACCAAACGCCCTCCTCGGTCGAGCTCTTTCTCCTCCCCTCAAATCCCTCACTGACTTTCTCCCGCCCACCTGTCAATCACCGTGCTCAGCTGTCCAGTTAGCTGGCCAAGGGGGCGGGGCCGCCAGGGGCGTCTTCATGACGTCTGCAGGCTGCCGGCAGGGAAGCCGGGAGGTGCGTGACGAAGGAGGCGCGTGACGAAGGAGCGGTTGGCAGAGGCCGCAGCTGCAGGCGGTATAAACAAGGCCTCGCGCCATTGCAGGTCCTGCGGACGCTCCTGGATGGTGGGTGGTCTCGCGCGGGGCGGTAACCGCTGACTTCAGTGGGAGGTGCTTCTCGGCTTCCCCCTGCCTCCCCCGTTGACGTACACACCCCCGGCACACCACGTGGGCGTTAGGCGAGGAAGGCGGGGGGTATTAGACTCGAATTATAACCTCATTGGTTTTCGTTGCTGCCGGCTTTCGCGAGGGAACGCTCTGATTGGTCGGTAAGGGGGGCGTCGGGGGGCCTCCGAGTCCTAAGGGTCCTGATTGGTTTGATGAGATAAGCTAATGAGGTGCTTTCTTCCGCGAGGGGTTGTGATTGGTCGGCCAGAGAGGTTACCTGGGAATCTACCCCCACCCCGAGGGACTTTGATAGGTGAGTTTGAGGTAGAAAACTGAGAAATTCTTCTTCAAAGGAGTCTCATCGGTGAACTAGGGTAGCGCCCTGGCTTCACTTCGCTGTTTTTGCTTCACAGACTTGGAAAAGGTTAATGTTCCCGAAGCCCTGGGAGTTGTCACAGGCTAAAAAGAAGGGATCTCAGCCCCTAGGAAGGGTCCTCTTAGAAATAGCTACTGCCCAATCTCTGGAGACCCCGGTATTTCTAGAGCAGACTTTGCTTTCACCAACCCAAGGAGGTGACAGGAGGAGTCCCTGCACAGGACCTAAGGATGCTGTAACCAGAAGATGGGATCACGGAACAGCAGTAGTGCAGGATCTGGGTCCAGAGACCCCTCTGAGGGCTTGCCCCGAAGAGGGGCTGGCCTGCGTCGGAGTGAGGAAGAGGAAGAGGAGGATGAAGATGTGGATCTGGCCCAGGTACTGGCCTATCTCCTCCGCAGGTAACTTACCCCGTGGTGTGTCCCCACCAGGCGCCACCACAATCCCTTGATCCTGACTGCAGGCAGGGAAGTCACAGAGGATAGAGAATGGGATTAGCCCAGGACAGCTGCTCTGTTTGAACAGAACAGCCTTCCCTGTTGGGCACTGCCAGAACTCAGCTCCATTCCCATTAAGAGTGGTTCTTAACTCTCTGATGGCTCGCTCTTGTTTTGAGGGAACTGCTCAGGGGAGCCTCTCTAGCTATGACTTGACCAATGTAACCTATTTTTCAAGTAAGTAAAAAACAATTGGGGCTGTTTTCCTGGTAGGAAAAGAGTGAGATGAGGGATAAAGAGTGGGTGGTGGACTTAAGTGAAGTTCTCGACATATGATACAAGGCCATGTGGATTTACTTGAAAAACAAGTTTAAACTAACCTAACTGTAATCCTGTTCTTGAGGAAAGAATGCTTTGAGGAAGTGACCACCAGGAATTGACTGGAAAGGGGTATAACTAGTTTTGTTTCTTGGCTATGGATTCTTGGGGAGAAGACAAACTTGAGGATCCTTTCAGCTACCAGGTTCTGTGCTAGACTCCTCAAGCAGAGTGGTTCAGAAAGAAATGTACTCAGAATTTTTAGCTCTCTGGGAAATCAACTCCATAGGTCTGTCAACCTTCATGGAATGTTGGGGTTCTCTCTTCCTGCTCCAAGAGTGAGAATTTCCTTCTGAGACTTACAGGAGTCTGAAAATAAGAGCTAAGGTCTGGTCAATCTCCAACCTCAAAATTGGGAAACTATGAGGGCTTGAGTACCATGTAGTCTTAAGAGCTGGATAGCCATTGAATCTGAATTTGACTGGTTTGGGGAAAAGGGGCTCCCCCTTTATCATGGGGGGGGGGTCTCTCCACAGAGGCCAAGTGAGATTGGTACAGGGAGGAGGTGCAGCAAATTTACAACTCATCCAGGCCCTCTCGGACTCAGAGGAAGAGCATGACAGTGCCTGGGATGGTCGCCTTGGAGACCGATACAACCCACCCGGTAAGAGGAAATGCAGATGGTGACCCTAACTTCAGAAGACTTTCATTAGAAACCCCTTTTTCTAATTTTGCCAAAGAACAATGGGTTAAACTGAAAACAGATGATGAAATAACTCAGAGAAGGAACATGTTCTGGACAGCCCCAGTATATTCAGCCATGTTTGGGTGGGCTTGGGCACAGTTCTGCTAACTGTCCTCTGGGGCAGAAAGACCTAGGATGAAACTTCTTGGTACTTACAGTGGATGCAACCCCTGACACCCGGGAGCTGGAATGCAATGAGATCAAGACTCAAGTGGAACTGGCTACTGGACGACTGGGGCTTAGGCAGGCAGCCCGGGAACACAGCTTTCCTCAAATGCTGTACCAGGTAGGCTCTCCACCTCCGGCAAGCCTGGCAGCAGACCTGTGAATGTAACCTGCCCACCAGCCCCAGGGAAAAGGGAAGTAAACTTTCCAAGGAAGCTTCAAGTACTGGAGCTGGAGATTTAGCCAGCGTCATAATTTGGTATGACATGATACTGTGTGTAGTATCTCTTCCTGTAGCAAAAGCAATGTCTCAGGGTAGAGGGAGGCTCTAGGTGCGACTGCAATGGTCCTCTTTCTGCTACCAATATCTTCCAAACCTTTTCTTTAGAGAGAACGGGGCCTCTGCCACCAGGGAAGCTTCTCCCTTGGAGAACGGTCTCGAGTGATGTCTCAGTGAGTATGGGGCTCAGTGGAAAGACTCAAAGGGTCACATAGGTCTTGTCCCCTGAACTTGAAAAGGATGACTGTCAAAGAATCCTCAGGGATAATAAGGTTAGGGTAAATGGGATTAAAGCTTTTGGGAGTAAAGAAAGTGGAAAAGTCTAGAAAATTGAGAAAATAATGGAATGCATGGAAGAAAGGGGATTGTACCCAAAGCCGAAAAGGAAAAGAATGCCTTTGTACTGACATCCAGCTGTCAGGATTCTGCTGACTGGAACATGCCTCATCCTGAGCTCCCCTCACCCTCACTTTCCATCTGCTTTCCCAGCTTCTTGCCCAATGATTTGGGCTTCACTGATACCTACTCTCAGAAGGCTTTCTGTGGCATCTACAGCAAAGATGGTCAAATCTTCATGTCTGCTTGCCAAGGTACCAAACCCTGGTCTTACACTCTACCCTGGAACAAGGAAGCACCCCCTGACTGATGCTAAAGCCCCAAACCCAGGGAACTCAGACGTGGGTTTAAGATGTTTAGCCAAAACACATTTCCCATGGTCAAGGGAAGATTCCAGAGATACACTGAGCGAGGTCTGATCTAGGGAGGATTCCTGGAGGGTGTTCCATAATTCTGATCCCCACTCGCGCAGACCAGACAATCCGACTGTATGACTGCCGGTATGGACGCTTTCATAAGTTCAAGAGCATCAAGGCCCGAGATGTAGGCTGGAGTGTCCTGGATGTGGCCTTCACCCCTGATGGGAACCACTTCCTCTACTCCAGCTGGTCTGATTACAGTGAGTATGCTCCAGACTTCCACTGTCTCACCAGCCCGGGCCTGATGTCTCCAAAAACCTGTCTCTGAACCAGGACTCCACACCTCCTGGGACGGATGCTCTTAGGGTTTGACATCCTTGCCCATCTTCTCCCTAGCTTCACTGCCACCCTCCTTCCCCCAACCCTAAAAGATTCCTGTTTCTTTTGCTTCTCTTAGTTCATATCTGCAACATCTACGGGGAGGGAGACACACACACTGCCCTGGATCTAAGGTACCGGCTTCCCTTCCCAATCAGACTCACCAGAAACTTCTCAAGGAAGGCTCTCCAGGAGTAAACCTCTTGAACTGGAACTCCTGCTTAGAGGGAAAAGTACATTGGTTACAAGTCTCTCTGTGGATTCCTGGGAGGGGACCACCCATCCTGTCTGCCAGAGGACCAGGGTAAAAGAGGTGGTTGCAGGACTTTATCTGACTGAGGTGATCTACATTCTGGCACATGTTAACAGGACTTCTTTCCCCCTTGGAAGTGCACCTTTCAACCCTCGTTAGACTCCTTGGTCATTAACAAAGGCTGAAGGGAAGTCCACTTAACCCAGCTCCTCCTCTCTCTTTTCAGGCCAGATGAGCGGCGCTTTGCTGTCTTCTCCATTGCTGTTTCCTCAGATGGACGAGAAGTGCTAGGCGGGTGAGTGTTTGCAGGGCTATCTCAATTAATGAGAGGGAAGCTCTCCCAGCGACCAGCTCTGCTCTTACACAGACTACACTGGGTATCCCTGTCCAGGCAGCTGTTGGAAACAACCAGCCCTTCTCCAAGGTCAAGGTTTACAAATTGAGTCACCTCTTGTTCACCTTTTTCCCATTGAGATGAGTGGTCTTATACCTTCTTGTTAACACTAATAAGCTTTATTTTACCTCCCATATAAGAAGAGACAAGGACTCAGCCCTCAGCAGGCTTCTCAACAGGGACCGTCCAGAGCACAGATCACATTGTCCTCTCCATCCTGGCTCTAGGGCCCTCTTTATCCCTCCCTTTCAGGGCCAATGACGGCTGCCTGTATGTCTTTGATCGAGAACAGAACCGGCGCACCCTTCAGGTATTGTCCTTAGACTTAGAGGCTCTGTTTCATGGTCCTTGGCCAACTAAAAGACCTAGAAAGGGGTCCTATGTATCTTGGCCTCCTTCTCCCCTAGATTGAATCCCATGAGGATGATGTGAATGCAGTGGCTTTTGCTGACATAAGCTCCCAAATTCTATTCTCTGGGGGTGACGATGCCATCTGCAAAGTGTGGGATCGACGCACCATGCGGGAGGATGACCCCAAGCCCGTGGGCGCACTGGCTGGACACCAGGATGGTATCACCTTCATTGACAGCAAGGTGGGCAGGGAGATGACTGACTGACTGCACAGTCAGGCTACTAAGATTCCAGTTGTCTGGGAGAGCGTCTAAGTGGGCAAGTGTGGAAACTGGCCAAGTAACAAGGTTTACAAGAGCTGAAGTTTAGGGAAGGGGCTTAAGCCAGGAGCCATGAAATCCATCTTTACCCACTTGTCTTCAGGGCGCAGGGCAGAAGTTTCTGTATAAGAAAAGTAAAAGACAAGCTATTCGAGGATAAGGCTAGGAGGCCCAGTTGGTGCTCTGGGCAAAGAAGGGGAAACCTAGCCAGGGGGTGGGATCTGTGGCACAGAACTGATGGTGGGCCCATCTGAATGAAGAAAGGGGCAAGCAAAGTCAAAGGACTAGAGGTCTTACCCTTCACTGAAGGAGGGAAGCTGGACTGACAGACACCAACATTTACAAGCTCTGATACTTCACAACCCATCTGGGGGCCCACAGGGGGACGCCCGGTATCTCATCTCCAACTCCAAAGATCAGACCATCAAGCTCTGGGATATCCGGCGCTTTTCTAGCCGAGAAGGTATGGAAGCCTCACGCCAGGCTGCCACACAGCAGAACTGGGACTACCGCTGGCAGCAGGTACCGAAAAAAGGTGAGGCTGGAAGGTAGAACTTGATATCTGGAGAGTTAAGAGTCAGGGGTGGTAGTTAAAATATTTAATCCCTGGAAAGGCCTGGCAAGGGCACAGTGGGTGTGGCTCTAGCCTGGAGAGTCCTGGTGCCTCCCCCCACTTCCCTTTGCCAGGCATTAACTCTTCGTTAACTGAAGCACGGGGAGAGCCGGGGTACCCAGGGTTGGGGACTGGGGATCACTTAGAATGAACCAATACAGAAGTTTTTAATATTTTAACAACTTGCAGAGTCACACTGGTGACAATCAACTCACTGTGTGGCTGAGGGTGCCGCAGGGGAGGGAAGAGCCACCATTTGGTGATTAGAAAGGCGGTTGTGTCGAGTGTCCGTCTTTCTCCAGACTCCCTAACCTAAGCTGTCTCTACATCTCTACCAGCCTGGCGGAAGCTGAAGCTCCCAGGGGACAGCTCTTTGATGACCTACAGGGGCCATGGGGTGCTGCACACCCTCATCCGCTGCCGATTCTCCCCCACCCACAGCACCGGCCAGCAGTTCATCTACAGTGGATGCTCCACTGGCAAAGTGGTTGGTAAGGACTGGGTCAGAACAGGGGACCTCAGGAAGGAGAGGAATGTTTCTCTGCTGGAACCACCAGTAACCACCTTAAAAAACCCAGAAAGGACGACAAGTGAAATTTAATTTAGCTCAGAGCAGGGGAGGTTTAGACAGAGGAATAGAAAATACTCTATTCATCAGCATTTTAAATTAAGACAAGGAACACAGACTTCTAGTCAGTAAATATAATAGATTGCCGAAAATACACTCAGTTCTGCTTCCTATCCTGTCAAGGGAAGATTGCAGATGAAAGTAGGAGGGAACAGAGACCCCAAAAATGACACAAAAAGACAGCAGCAAGTAGTAAAGGCCACAAAGCCACAGGAGGAAGGCACAGGAAGGAACCCAATGAGACGACAGATGGAAGGCACCTGAGACAGGACCGCCCCGAGAGCGGCACACAGAGGACATCTGTGCAGAGAGAAGACACCCGTCCAGATAGAGAACAAAGGTTCACCCGTCTGTAGAGAGAGACTGTGGTTCACTTTTGGGGTACCTTCCACATCTTATGGGATTTTTAGAAAATTGCAGCTAAAAGCCTTAAAGCTACATTGCATTTTTTCAGTTGTAGACCTTATGAAATTTAGTTAAGGGCTCTGCTAGGCCATACCCTCAACTGGAGGCAGGGAAAGAAAGTGAAAAGGAACAGTCTTTTGTTGTGGGCTCTGTTCCCTTGGGAAGGTGGAAAGTGCCCGGAAGGCAAGTAACTGGTGCTGTTCAGGGATAAGGGAGGGGTGGCTCGAAGGTCCTCCAGCGTCCCTCTCTACTTGGGCCTTACCTGGACAGTGTATGACCTCCTTACGGGCCACATTGTAAAGAAGCTGACCAACCACAAGGCCTGCGTGCGAGATGTCAGCTGGCACCCATTTGAGGAGAAGATTGTCAGCAGTTCGGTGAGGTTGCAAGGGTTGCGGAGGGTGCTACAGGAGTTGGCCTGGGAGGGGGGTAGCGCGCCCTGACTATTTGCCACCTTCTGCCCTGCAGTGGGATGGGAACCTGCGTCTGTGGCAGTACCGCCAGGCTGAGTACTTCCAGGACGACATGCCAGAGTCTGAGGAACACCCCAGCAGCCCTGCCCCAGTGTCCCACCCCTCCACAGCCTTTTCCTCACCCCAGTAGGTCTGACTTCTAGCAGAGTGTAATGGTGAGCCTCTGCCCCTCCTCCCCCTTTTCTCCCTTCTGGGGGATTTTTGGGGACTCATAGGCACTGAATGAGGAGAAACAGAAGTGCAGGCTCTTCCTGGGCCCTGGAAGATTCTCCCCGCAGCGTGGTCTCTTCACATGCTCACACCCAGTTGGCTTGGGTCTCTGTCTCTGGCCAGGGTCTGGCAGGACTGCCATTATCTGGGGGTGTGACCTACACCAGCAGGAAACTGTCCTGAATGTTTTTAATCATGTTTGGTTTTAAGTGTTAGCTCCTAGTGTAGACGTGGAGGTCCAGACCTGACCTGAGCTGTCAGCCAGGCCCATTGCTCCGGCCTTCACATTGAGGATTATACTGGCCTATCAGAGGGCCAGAAGTCCTGGCCTTTTTTCCAGTGGCCCTGAGGGCTAGAGCGCTAGCCCTTTAAGGGAGGGTGGGATGGGTAAGGTGTACCCTCAGCGCCCTCTGGGGTGCAAATTATGTCTTCTCTCGCATGTCGGGGGTCTTTGGGGCCAGACAGGCTGAGGTGTGGGAGGCTCCATGTGGCCCCAGAAGGGCAGGCCCTCCCTGCCCAGTGTTCTGTCATGCGAAGGCCAACACTTCAACAAGGGATATGGAAGTAGGACTCCGTCCTCTCACTGGCTTTGGCTCCCTCAATAAACTCTCTGTGGGAACCTGGCTCATTGTCTGTCTCTGCCTCACTCTCTTTTCCTGTCTGAGGTTTTTTATCCTCTCACTTCAAGATAATAGTTTGAACAAAGCCTTCAGATATGCTCCTTTGTGGGAGAAGACAAAACTTTGATGCCTCAAGAGGAAGGGAAATACCAAAAATATTTATTAACCGAGTTTTGCACCAGGCACTCCTTCACAACCTCACAGGCTTCCCAGCAAGTAGAAATCACAATAGCAAGAAATAAGCACATTTGAGATAAGAGTCCAGAACTCCTTCATCAGCTGTGCTCTGGGGAGCTGGTCCCATCTATGAGAAGGAGCTTAGAGCCAGAGGATGCCGGGCTCCGCCTGGGTGCTTCACACTCAGCGCCTTGGCCACGCTCGTAGCTGCCCTTGCTACCCGTGCGGGAATGGCGCTGTACCAAGTCAAGCAGCATGCCCCAGGGCAAGTTTGTGGGTACTAGTGTAGCTGGGGTTCACACCCACCTCTGATCATCTCTCCCCACTTCATTTCATTTTCTCCAAGGCCATTTTCAGACTGGAATACAAACTTCCAGGGGTTCTCAAAAATCTATCAACAATAAAAGAGGTCTCTATTTTATAATTTTAAAAGAGGTAATTTTAAAAGAATAAATCGTCCATTAGGCAACGTTGCTTCAATTTTTTAAGTATTATTTCTAATATCATTTAAAAATTAAAAGTAAAAGAATAAATTGTCCAGATCCATCACCTCCATGCAATCTCTTCCTCCAGTTGATCCACCATGTGTGAAACTATCACACCAGATCTTTCCCCTTTTCACTCCCTCTCTGCCACTTCATGCCAGAGATACCATCTCACCCAGAAGTTGTATTATCTCCAAATACAGGATGCTAAAGTTAGAGACAAATTAAAATTATTAGTATCTTCAAAGCCTCATTTAACCAAGGCCCTAATGGCCATCCATTCTTCTCATTAAGAGAGATAGTCCCAATACTATTTTAGTTTTTTATTATTATCAAGATATGTGAAATGTTTGCTATAATACATTTTCTACTACTAAGGATTATAATGAAAATTCAACCCAATGGAAAAAAATATTTAATTTTTAGGGCCTTCGATCTCAGAACATGTTTTAAAATTAAATTTCAAATGATACTTTTTTTGCATCCTAAAAGATTTTCAAGCATAAAAGCATTCAGATAAATGTTTTTATCCTAATGTAGGGGGAAAATGGAAATATAATTTTTGCCTATTAAGCTCTCACCCCATTTTTTTTTCAGATTTATTTACTTATGTATACAAGAGCTGGGGTGTAGCCCAGAGGTGTGGGGGTGTGTGTGAAAAGATTCACCAGAAACAGAGTGGGGAGCAGAATAGGCTGATCTCTGAAATATACTGCTGAGGGGAGCAGCAGGTGAGACAGGAGAGGTCTGCTGCACCATGTGGGTCAGCTCCCTGGCTGGGGATCAAACCCAGGCCTTAGTGGTAAGAGTGATGAGACTTAACCACTAGGCTACCGGGGAGACCCCCAAACTACCTGTTTTATGGACACAGGGAGGAGGACAACAGGGGTCTCGAAACAGTTACAGAATAAATGGGAGTCCTCCTTGGGTGGGTGGCCCTTTACCCAGTGCTTATGTTGGGAGGCCAAATCTCATGGGAAACTGATGCCCAGGGGGTCATTGGCTGGAGAGCACTACCTAAGGTTTCTGCAGACTCCAAGCTGGGGGCTTTCCTTTTGCCCCCTATTACCTGGGCATAAACCTGATCTTTGAGACTGAGTCCAACCTGGATCACCACCATTTCAGACAGTACACCTTTCCTCCGAACGCTTGGATTTTATCTGTCGGTCATCATAATAAACACACATAAGAATGGTCCCCCATTAGATCTGATATCTTGTCCATTGCACAACCACCAGTTTAAATAGCAGCCCTGGGGGCAAACCAAACCACCAGAGCCCCTAAGATCAGACAGGAGCTGCAGTGGGGCCAAGTTCCTGGAGCCATGGAGCACCAAAGTGGACACCCCTGCTGATACGCCTCACCAGGCCTGAGTTGGACACACTGCCATGAGCAGCCATTTTGCTACATCCTGCATGGGCTCTTCAGCTAAGGAGAGGTGCGAGATCACACTGGTGATGATGCAACCAGAATTTTAAAAATGATTTCCCAGTTTTGGTTAGTTTTATTTTCATGAGTCCTCATTTCCCTATGGATCAAACATGCTGTACAGTTGGGGTGACGGGGTGACTTTGACCAACCCCTACCACACACCAAACAGACACAGGCAGACCCAAGCAGGCTATGGACAAAAAGGGCCCTGAATAGCACGCCAGGCCCTGGGACACAAACTAGAACATGGTTGGAGCTAGAGACACAGACCTATAGGGCTGAGGGGACACAGGGCTAACAGGACAGGTCACAAGCCACTGTCGGGTCACACATCTGAGGTTAAGACCCTGCTGACATGGCAGCCCGTCATCTTGTCCCCTTTCGGCCCCCCGCCCCTTTCCCCCCGCCTGCCAGCTGCCAACAGGGCTCTGCCCTGTGTCTGCCACACCTGTCACTGCCTGTCTTAGTCCCGGGGGGGCCCCATCAGCCCCTCCTCAGCTGCCCAGCAGAGCAAGCAGTTAGTGGGGAGGGGAGGGAACATGGAGAGGGGGCCAGTGGTGGGGGCAGGGCGGGGGATCGGGGCCCGAATCAGGGCACTGCTGGGCTGCCTGGTTAAGGTGCTGCTCTGGGTGGCCTCTGCCTTGCTGTACTTTGGGAGTGAACAGGCCGCCCGCCTCCTCGGCAGTCCCTGCTTACGGCGCCTCTATCATGCCTGGTTGGCAGCAGTGGTCATCTTTGGGCCCCTTCTTCAGTTCCATGTCAACCCTCGGACGATCTTTGCCAGTCACGGAAATTTCTTCAACATGTGAGTCCACTCAAGGCTATGGGTGCTGGCCCCCTACAGTCCGGGATCTCAGCTCTCTCTTCTGGGCTTCTGTCCTCCTGCCAGTCGGACACTAAAAATAGGCTAGGAGGTTGAGGAAACGGTTGGACACGGGGGAGGGGAGCAGAGTGATGGGGCTACAGGGGAAGCAGAAGCACAGCTGAATAGGAAATATGGACCCTAGAAGGCTGAATGGGTCTCTAAGGAGATGGCAAAGTTTGGATGGAGAAGGGGGGAGGGATGGGTAATAGGACATGGGAAACAGAATCAGTGAGGATATGTGGGACTGGGGACAGGACAGTGATGGGAAGAGACCATGGTGGTGAGACAGGGCTGAGGGGTCTCAGTAGTTGCCCCTCTTTTCTGTTCACAGAAAGTTCGTGAATTCAGCATGGGGCTGGACATGCACCTTCCTGGGTGGTTTCGTGTTGCTGGTGGTGTTCCTGGCTACACGGCGTGTGGCAGTGACTGCCCGGCACCTGAGCCGGCTGGTGGTGGGGGCAGCTGTGTGGCGAGGGGCGGGCCGGGCCTTCCTACTCATCGAAGACCTGACCGGCTCCTGCTTTGAGCCCCTGCCCCAGGGCCTGCTGCTCCACGAGCTGCCAGACCGTCGCAGCTGCCTGGCCGCGGGCCACCAGTGGCGGGGCTACACCGTCTCCTCCCACACCTTCCTGCTCACCTTCTGTTGCCTGCTCATGGCTGAGGAAGCAGCAGTGTTCGCCAAGTACCTGGCCCACGGGCTGCCCGCCGGCACGCCCCTGCGTCTAGTCTTCCTGCTCAATGTGTTCCTGCTGGGCCTCTGGAACTTCTTGCTTCTCTGTACCGTCATCTATTTCCACCAGTATACTCACAAGGTGGTGGGTGCCGCAGTGGGCACTTTTGCCTGGTACCTCACCTATGGCAGCTGGTATCATCAGGCCTGGTCTCCAGGGAGCCCAGGCCATGGGCTCTTCCCTCGCGCCCGCCCCAGCCGCAAGCATAACTGAAAGAAATAAAGGCACAGCAAGCCTGGCCCTGGCTCTGGTTCCTCTCATTATTTGGTTGGGGGCACCTGGACAGGGTGGCAGGGTAAAAAAAGAGTCTGGTGGTCACTCTGGTTTCTCAGAGACCCAGTCCTGTCTTCAACCCCGAATGCTGTCATTAACCTGAATATCCTTCTTTATGGATGGTCTCCATCCTCCCTGCTGTCCTTGCAGTCTCCTAGTCCTTGCAGACTAAAAGGTACCTGGAGCTCTGACATCAAGCAATGGCACTGCCAGGACAGGTAACAGCACCCTTAGGCATCCCACCAGAGCAGGTGCCCACCCTCAGTCATCCCAGCAGAGCAGGTTGGTTATTTTTCTGCCGCCTCCACTGACTACCCCCCTCTGCCTTCCTCAGGGGCCTGCATATCTGGTACTCAGGGACCCTTCTGCCCTGTCTTCCCCATACGGGGTCTTTTTGTGCTCATTTATTTAATAGATGCCTCTTGAGCCAACCATAGCTCCATGGCATGTAAATAAGTAAGACACATGTTCTGCTGTTGGGAGTGGGGGCTATGGGTTACTAGGGGAAGCAGATGATAAACCCACAAATAATAATAATAATAATAATACTTATATTGTGCTTACTCTGTGCTAGACTCTGCTCTGAGAGTCTATAAGTTCATCAATACAATCAGCCCTCACAACACCGCTGTGAGGAAGGTTTAGTAGTGCGCCCTTTATATAGTTGTAAAATGGAGGCACAGAGGTTAAGTAACTGTCTACAGATAGTAAATATGAGAGTCAGGATTATAAACATGGCCAATATGGATCCATTGTCTGTGCCCTAAGCCAGGGATCAGCAAACGACAGCCCTCCTGTGGCTGGTTTTTGTATGACTTGAGAGCAAAGAACAGTGTTTACATTTCCATGTGGTGGGCAAAATCAAAGAAAAATCTGACTTTATGCCCTGTGAAAATTACATGAAATTCAAATTTGTATCCATCCATAAAGTTTATTGGAACCTAGTCATGCTAATTCACTTATTATAGTTGTTTACCTGCTATAGGGGCAGAGTTGAGTACTGACATCATCTAGTCCACACATCCTAAAATATTTATTACTGACCTGTTACAGAATAAGTTTTTCAACCCCTGGTCTAAACCACGCTATCCTCAAAACACAGATAACAGAGAGGTTAGTGCTATGAAGGTCCTTTATGAAGGTTCTAAACAGGCTGCTTTGTAATAAAGAGACTTGGAAAGAGGATGACGAAGTTTTCTTTGAAGAGGTGACATGTAAGTTGAGAATCCCCTGACAAGGTGAGGTAGAGGATGTGTGTCGTCAGGCAAAGGGATTTCCAAGGACAAAGCTCCTGAGGCAGGAAGGGCGATATTGACAGGGTTGAAAAGCAAATGGAAAACCCAGGTATTTGCAAGTGTAATAAAAGGAGAAAGCAATGGAAAGTTGAAGAACCGGTGCCAGACAGGTCAGTCAGGACATATTAGCCAGGGGAACCCTTTGGATTGCATTTTACGATCAGCAGGACGCAGAGGGAAAGTTTTAAGCAAAATAAGGGTGGGTTCCCACCCTTGTGTGAACTGGGGTTATAGAGCAATGGGGTCCCCAGCGGTCAGGAAAGCGCACAGTGGGGCTTGGGTTGGGGGTGGTTCCAGCTTCTGAATGTGGAGCCGGGGAAGGGAGGCCAGGCTTTGCTCCACCGCCGAGAAAAGATGGACGAGTACCAGATAAGGCTTATCACTGTGCCACACCACACTGGGGAAGAAAACAGCCAGTGGAGAGATGGGCGGGCACTGGCGGGGAGGCGGGAGTACGGCTTCTGCAGGAGAAGAGGGGTTGTAAAGGGACGGGTCGGGTGGGGTGGGAGGGGTGTGCGGGATGTGCAGAGAAGGGGTGGGCGGAGCAGTAGGTGGGGAGTCCAGAGACAGGCAGAGGGGGATAGGCCGGGAAGGAGGGAGGCGGGGCGTAGAGAGAAGGGCGGAGACTGGAGCGGCAGGGTAGGAGGAGGCAGTAGGAGGGGGCCCAGAGACTGACAGAGGTGGGGGGGCCGGGAGTTGAGAGCGGATGGGGATGGGGGGAAGCGACCCGGCGGAGGAGGTCGGTGGAAACGCTCCTCTCCGGCTCTAGGGGGAGCCCCGATCCGGCTGCCCGCCTCCGCCCCTCCGCCGGCCTCCTCTCGCTGGTCTGTGCCCGCCTCCTCCAGTACCTCCACTCCCCGCTACTCAGGAAGGTCGGGCGGGTGTGAGCGCTGCTTTCACTTTCCCTTCCCCGTGCCCACTCCTCGCTCCTCGTGCAGCGCTAGGGCCCCCGCCCCGGCCATGGCCACGCTCAGGGTCCAGCCTGAAGCCCAAGCCAAGGTGAGCTCTGTGGTTCGAAGAGGGGCCCACTGGGGAGGCGTGGCTCGAAAAGATTCCAGACATCCGAGACCCGCCCCCCAACCCTGGACCCCAGACTTGGGCGGGGGGTGGGGGTGGGGCCGGTCATCCGAGCCTCCGTGCCCGGAGCACCTGAGGCCGGGGGAGACCGGAGAGTTCTGCCTTCTCGGAGAGGCGAGGCGGCTAGGCTTCAGCGGGGTGAGGTGAAGCGGAGAGCTACCGTGGAGGGGAAGTCCGCTGGCCGGGGCCACACAAGGTGGGCCACACGACACACCGGGGTGCAGGACCTAACCTGTCACCTCATGGCCTTTCTCTCCAAGCCCACTCGACAGGTCACTCGGTCCCCGACCCAATCGGAGACCCAAGGGGTCTGCTCCACTTAAACCTCTTGCTCTTCACCGCCAGGAATGTTCTCAGTCCCCAAAACCAACCCCGCAGGATCCACTTCACCCTCCCCAAGGCCAGGTCTTACACAACCCAAGTGAAAGGTCCCCCAGTAAACTGGCCGTAAACCCAGGTGTTTGAAGGATTGTCTGTCCCACAGGTGGATGTGTTCCGTGAAGACCTATGTACCAAGGTAAGACTTGCCCATCAGCACCCCACAACTCCCCAGTTCCCACTGCTCAACTTCCCCGCTGCACTGCCTAGGAAAGGCATTTGATTCCACCTCACTAACAGACAGAGAACCTCCTTGGAAGCTACTTCCCCAAGAAGATTTCTGAGTTGGATGCGTTTTTAAAGGTACTGGGGCTAGCAGGGAGCTAGAAAGTAGGGGTGAAGGGGAGAGTCTGAAGCGCCACAAGAGGGCCATCCTCACCTCCAGCCATCTTCCCATCCTGCACCAGGAGCCAGCTCTCAATGAAGCTAACCTGAGCAGTCTGAAGGCCCCACTGGACATCCCAGTGCCTGATCCAGCCAAGGAGAAAGAAAAGGAGGAGAGGAAAAAACAGCAGGAGGCAAGTTGGGAAGGACTGGGAGGAGAGACCCAACCATAGGGAAAATCAGTTTTAGGCCTCTCCCAAGATACCTCCTCTCCTTGCAGAAGGAAGACAAGGATGAAAAAAAGAAAGGGGAAGATGAAGACAAAGGTACCTCTATGATGGAAGGGGACTTGAGCCCCACCGCTCCGGAGGTCCTCCCTTCCCTGCCTCTCACACAGTTCCGGCCAAGTGACTGACCCATTGCCCATTCCCTAGGTCCTCCCTGTGGCCCAGTGAACTGCAATGAGAAAATCGTAGTCCTTCTGCAGCGCCTAAAGCCTGAGATCAAAGATGTCATTGAGCAACTTAACCTAGTAAGTGCTCCCACTTCCACCCCCAGACTTCAAGCCCTTTTTTCTCTTTGGCTCCTGCCAGTTAGAGAATAATCTGCCAGATCTTAGCAGGAGAGGGCACAGCCAGGGAAGCCAGAAGTCCAGGCCTTGGGGTTCAGGATGGACCAGGCATACCTCCGCTCACTACAGGCAGGGAAGCAAGGGAGGATAGGAACCTCGGAATCGGGTTGGGGGCTGATGCGGCTTTCATGCCATTTCCTTCTCCCAGGTCACCACCTGGCTGCAGCTGCAGATACCTCGGATTGAGGATGGAAACAACTTTGGAGTGGCTGTCCAGGTGAGAGTGCTGCCCGCTCCTCCCTCTCTAGTCTGTGCTGCCTTCCACTGTCCCCTCTGTGTTTGCTCCCCAGGAGAAGGTGTTTGAGCTGATGACCAGTCTTCACACCAAGCTGGAAGGCTTCCATACTCAAATCTCCAAGTGAGTGATGACCGCCCACTAGCACACTCTGCCCACTCACACACTGCCTTTGGCTTGGACAGAGGCTTGAGCTGCCTTCTTCCCCCACTCCACATCTTTCTACTTCCCACAGGTATTTCTCTGAGCGGGGCGATGCTGTGACCAAAGCAGCCAAGCAGCCCCATGTGGTAGGTGAGGCATGGGGGTGGGGGGTTGTGGAGGGAAGGATACATTTGAAGTCAAGCCTGACCCAAGTCCCCTACAGGGTGATTACCGGCAGCTGGTGCACGAGCTAGATGAGGCAGAGTACCGGGACATCCGCCTGATGGTCATGGAGATCCGCAACGCTTATGTGAGGAGGCCAGGGCAGGGGTGGGCGGAGGCAGCTTTCCCAGGACCCCCACTTCCTAACCCTGCAAGCTGGGGGTGAAGAAAGACAAAACTACTATTCCACAAGACTAGAAATGGGGCACAGAGCCACTGGAGGCCTACAGCTGACCCCTCACTCTTCCTTGGCCCTCTAGGCTGTGTTATATGACATCATCCTGAAGAACTTCGAGAAGCTCAAGAAGCCCAGGGGAGAAACAAAAGGAATGATCTACTGAGAGCATCTCATTCTGTGATGAGTCCAGCAGAGACCTTCCTGTCTTTTACAGGGCGGTCCAGACTTTCCCCCACCTTCCTCTTCCTGGTGAGGTTTCTCCCTCATTTTGCCTCCCGGGCACAATAAATTTAAGTCATATGGCTGCCCATCAGCCCAAGTCTGTTTATTGGATTCTGACCCCTTCCCCAACTCAACCCCCCACCCTCAGCCCTCATTCAGGTATTTCCATTGGTGGGACCAACCCACTGGGTGATCTTGGTGTTGAGTTGCTGGTTGGTCCAGTCCTGCCGGATGTCATCGAGGTGGCAGTCAAAGTCTACAAGGTGCTGGTGGGCTCGACCCTCCAGTAGTGCTCCTACCATCTGCCGTGACTCTTCCCAGTCCCTCCACATCACTCTGAAATAATAACCCCATGGAGGTCAAACTCAGCAGCAGAGGGACCAGACACTGGGCAGAGGCTGGGTCTGGAAAAGCACCGCTGAGGCAGACCAAGGACAGAGAAGCCCCAGGTATGGTGGGTTTCCAAGAGGTGGCGGATGTGGGGCACTCACAAATTCTTGTCCTTGGGGACCCAGCGGAGACTGTGGTTCTCCAGTACGATGACTGGGGGCACATGAGGCTGAGGCACCAATTTCTGATTATCCAACTGTGTGACAAGGAAAGGCAGGTGAGGGTTTTAAGGATCCTTCTCCCTACTTTCTCTCCAACTCCCCACCTGAAACCCAAGCCTCACCATAATAAGTACTGCATCAGGGAAGAATTCTGCAATCCGCCCAGCAATTTTCAAGGCCAAGGGCCCAGGGCTGTGTAGAGGAAAGATTAGAGGAGTGAGGAGCCAACTGTGGGCAGAACCGGTTCCATCTGAGCTGGGCCTCCCAGGTCACACAGACAGGCACAGAGATGGCCTTTCCCTGTGCTGGCCTGAGGAGGTCAGGCCTGCTTGATACTTCATGTGAGACGACGCGATGCTTGAGGGCTATGGGAAACAGGTGCACAGACAGTGCTGGTGAGAGGGGAAATCAAAGGTGGCCTTTTTGGAGGGTAATTTGGTATAACCAACCAAATTTAAACTGCACTATTTATAGATAGATGCAGATTATACACACCCACACGCACACATTAAGACCCAGAAATTCCACTCCTAAAGAATTTCTAGTGTCTGTAATAACAAAAGCTGGAAACCAACCTCAGTGTTTCACATAAGGCATTTCATACATTATGGCACATGCATATTTATACTACATAGCTGTTACAAGTTAGATCTTGGCGTAGAGATGGAAAGATGAGATTTATTGAAGAGGGGAAAGGAAATTGCAAAACTATAAAATTTGATCCAGATAATATGATTAATAAACAAGCGGATAACTCTATATATATATAAAAGGAAATGTTCTTTGAAAAAGTTGCTGGTTGGGCTTCCCCTATGTTCTTTCAGCACTGGGGTGGGGGCGGGGGAGGGGGACAGGCCCTCAGTTAAAGAAGGTATCAGCCCGGTCTTATTGAAGCACAGTTGCCCTCCCTACTGCACTGCAGCGCCCAGGACATCTTTGTATTTTTTTCCCCTCATTTCAGTTCCCAGCCCAGTGCTGGCACCAGTCCCTGCTTCTAGGCGGTTAACGAAAGCAAGACGGAATGACGAAGAGGAGTCCCGTGACACTCCCACCCCACTCCTTAATCCTTAGCCTTCTGTCTCTAGCTGCCCTACTCACCTCTGGTCGTCCAGAGCTGCATTGGCATGGTAGTACCCAGCCACTACCAGACCGGTCTGCGCGCCCCACACATCCACCTGCCGCGGGAAAGGGGCCATCAGTAACTAAGCCGTGCGCCCGCCCTACGGGTGAGCTCTGCCGTCAAGAGACCAGGGGTGGGTTTAGGCTAGGGGTCTTAAGGGGTTCGCGGTCGTCGGCGGGCGTCCAGCAAAGGCACCTGGTTGAGGGCGACCTCCAGCATGACGGAAAGGGCCAGGTGACTGTGGAACAGGGGCACACAGTCGGTGAGGCACAGGCATTCTCCCGACCGCGGCGTCGGAGCCAGTAACAAGCCGTTGACCGCGGCGTGAGGGTAGCGGGCGGCGTGCAGGCACATCTTCACGTAGGCGCGGGACGAGATCTCCACCTCCCCCATGGCGAGCGGGGCCCGGGCTCGCGTGCGCGAAGCTCCCTCCAGAGCCCCGGCGCCCTGCTTGGCCCTTCCCGTACCCCTTCACTTAGGTTCGGCGGTGAAGATGACTAGGCTGGAAGGCAGCCTGCCGACTCCGGGCGACCTGGACCCCCGCGCCAGGTCTCCACCTGGCCCAGAACGCAGGCGGCCCTGATTGCTGGCTGAGCCGCCCGGCTCCGCCTCCTCCCGCCCCGCGCCGGCGGCAGCGACCCGCGCGAGTTGTGGGTGCCGGCAGCCAGCTTCTCCCAGCCGGAACCACTTCTGGAGTCCCGCCCGCGTGGTGCTCTCTGATAGGCTTAGAGGTTCTCGTTTTGTCTAATGAACTGCTGCTGTCCAAATCTTGCCCCGCCTTTGTCTCCAGTGTACTGGAAAGCACCCACAAACGTAAACTAGAGAACTGCCCACACGCTGATTGGCTACCCGACCGCGGCTCTCGCTTGCAGGCTGGTTTCGCCTGTTACCTGTGCTGCCAGCCCCGCATTGAGTGTAGGAGCACGGAACCTTCGAACGTGGGCACATAGCGACAGTCCAGCTCCTACTATAGAATGGGCGAATTTGTACTTTAGACCGGCCCTATCACTTGCTAATGAGCCGTGTTACCTTTCATACTAGATTATCTGGCCTTGGTTTCCTAAAAACAGTATCTGTAAAAATAAAGACGGCAATTGACTCAGGCGGAAAAAAGGGATAAAAAGGAAAATCGACAGACCCATCCTTCTCATAATGCTTTATGGTGTAATTCCCTTCTCCTTGGGAGCGTGCTTCCCCCTCCCCAGTCCTTGAGAAGGAATCCAATCATTCACCCGTAATTCTCCTAGTGAAACCTCATTTGCTCTCCCGGTTTGTGCTCTGAGCTGATGACCAGCATTGTTCTTTTCTTCATTCCCCAACCTCAGCTACAGAGCTTTCCCAAAGTCTGTCCAAATGCCACCTCTTCCAGGAAGCATTCAAGAGACCACTGATGGAAATAATCTTGTGAAATTTCCAAATATGGGTTTTCTTCATGGTTGTTGTAGAATGTAACAGTTTCCATCCTGTTTTTTTAGGATGACTTCTTAAGAACAGGAAGGACATCTAATTCATCTTTGTCTTTCTGGCACCCCCTCTCTTTCCCAGCACCACACTCACATTCAGTGTCTGAACATCGGTAAGCACTCAATAAATGCTTTTGTGAATGAATGGCATGCACCAAAAGTAATACACACACAGTCTAAGTCATTTATTTCCCTCCAACCCTGGGCTCAATACATAGATGGCTTCTCTTCACCCTTTGGGTTGACAATTTTCTCTAGGTTGCTGCTGATGATATGATAAAGCTCAGCCTGGAAGAAAGCCAGAAGGACAGCAGTCAGGTTCTTGGCCTTTCGCCTGCCCCCCTCAGTCACCTCCCTTAGGGGCTTCCCCCATACTCACATAGAAGGACCTCAGGTGCAGCACCATGGCCCTGAGCTCCCCATAGGCCGCCTCATCTCGCTCATGCACCAGAGCTCGGTAATCCATCTGGAACGTGGGAAGCAAAGCTGAGTCAGTCCCATGGGAGGTTGGGACATGAGTCTGGTTTCTTCATACAGGCAATAGGTAACTGGGGAATGAACCCCTTCTCTGCACCAAAAAATGGGATCCCACAGGATCAAGCAGAGAAAGTGATCAAGGGTCTTAAAGCCCAAATTAATTTTCATAGGGAATGCTTTTGGTAATATTTTTCATGTTGGGAAGGTCATAACTGAGACAAGGAGAACCTCTATTCCCCCCACTCCTTGCCCCACCCCCAGGCAGTCTCAGCTACAACACTGAGAACTAATGTACTTACTACGTGGGTCTCCTTAGAGGCTTTGGCCACAGCATCCCCACGTTCTGAGAAGTATCTGTTAAAAGGGAGTAATCACAGGAATGAGAGTTCAGAGAGACATGTTCCCTCAGCCCCTTTCCAAGATCCTCTACCCTCCTGATGGGACTAACCAGCTTTGGGAGTCCCAAAGAAATGTCCCTGAAGCCCCCCATGCTGGCCCTCCTACTGTCCTCACTTGGAAATGGTTGTCTGGAAGGCTTCCACTTTGGTCTTGACTGCATTCACCCTCTCTAGCACCTTCTCCTATGGTGACAAAAAGAGATGGGAGGCAAAGAAAACATTTCATCTCCCTCCTTCACTCATCACCCCCCCCCCCTTCCTTCTCTGAGTTCAGGTCTAGCTCTTATCTCTCACTCCCAAGTCTCTCCCCACTTTCAGTGTCCTCACACACCCTTTTCTTACCTGGATTGCTACCCCAAAGTCATTTCCATCTTCAATTTTGGGTATCAGGTGCTGAATCCATGTGATCACCTACATTAAAAGTATCAAGTTGGAATCACTGAATGAACTTACTGGGTTTTTCCTATTACTGCCACTTGCTAATAACAGCTTAGTTGAGCACACCTGTGCCAGACACCATCCTAAGCATTCTATATCTCATTTAATCTTTACAGCTACTTTTCAAAGTACCTTACTATATAAAACAATTGCAATAATATTGTACCCACTTAACAGGTGAAAAAACTAGAGTTGCAGGATGTCTAAGTGATTTATTTAATCAGGTAGGTAACCAGCTAGGTAAGTGATAGAATCTGAATTTGTGGGGTGCACCTGAGCCAGGCAGTCTTCCTCTAGGCCCCAAACTCTTAAATCCACTCACTGTATCAGAGCACCTGCACTGTGTACCTGGTACAGCTGTAAGTTCTGAGGTGATGGAGGGAGATGTACCACAGGGTTACCACTGTGCTATCAGAGGTCTAACAGAATGAGGAGAACAAACGGTATCTAAACCCAAGGCACAGAGGAAGTTTTCTATTTTGGGAATAGGCTCCTGAACAAGGACTTATATCTCTGAAGGAGACCAGGGCCTGACGTGGCTTGTCTTCTCTTTCTATTTCCCCAGTTCCCAGGCTTACCAGAATGCATTTCTCTTTGAGAGTCCAGACTTCTGGCTTCACCAGGGCAAGCAGGGCCAGGACCTTCTCATTCCCAGGGAGAAAGCCGCACTTAGGGACTGTAAGAAATGGGATTTAGCCCCTTTCCTTCCAGCAGCCAATGTACCAGCTCTCTTTCCCTAGCCACCCCTTCCTCTCTTACCTTCTTTCTTATCCTGTTTATCTGTTTCCATCTAAGGTAAAAAGAGGGAGATTAGCTTTAGGAAAGTCATAGGGGTTGGAGAGCCAATTGACGCCTTTGGAATTAAAGTCCGAACCCTACACCCCAAGTGCCTCACCTCATCATCCTTGGGTGGGGGGTCTGGAATGGGGATGTCCAGTGGGGCCCGGAGAGAGGTCAGGTCAGCCACATTGAGGGTATCCTCCTGCACAGAGCACAGTGTCGGGAGTTGACTGCTCACCATCTTCCCCTCAGCCTGAGTCAGTCTCTCCTCCACACATCCCATCCATCCCCTGCCTCCCTACAGGAACTGAGGCTCACACCATCTTAATACTCCCAGCCCACTACTCACAACTATTCTCTGCATGCTGAACTATTAGCTAAAGAGGGGGAGTGGAAAGGAGAGAAGCCATGCCGTGGGGCAGGAAGACCCGCACTACTCACTTGCAGGAGCTGATTCAGGCATATGATTTTCTGTGGCAAGAATCTGGACAGGAATTCCTCAGCCTGTGGATTACATCACAAGAGTTGAGACCCACAGAAGATGCTCAATGACATGTCTGAGAAATGGGACTGAAAGGGCCCTTGGAAACCACCAAATCCAAGACTTAGAAACGAGGAAATGGAAGCTCTAAAAATGAAGGAACTTGCCAAGTTGGGAAGTAGCAGAACCAAGGTTAAGACTGTGGTATTCCTACTTTGGGGACACAACTTTTCCCTTTATACCAAAAGAGTAGAGAGGAAATGGCAGAAGTGGGGAGAATATTAACAGGAGTCAAATTAAAGGCAGCGATCAATAAGCTTAACGTGGCTGAAGGCTTGATAAATAGGGACCAGGTCTAGGGTGGATTTGAGGGCCACTCTGAGAGGTTTCCACCCTCGATTGTTGGTTAATATTTAGTATTTGCTTCAAAGCTGTCAAACCAGAAGACTTACCTCCTGGAAAAGATTTTGCCTGAAGATATCCACCTGCACAGAGAGTAGTACCCGGATGTTAATTAAAGGTCTCTCTTATCAAGAGTAAGATCCACCCTTAATGGGATGCCCTTCCAACTTGGCTCAGGCCTTTCCCACCACCAGTCAGATTTCCCTGGAAGCCCAGGCTCGATGCAGAGATTGGCCAGGGGGCAGGGATCTGAGTACTCCCGAGCAGAAGTGAAAGTGGAAAGTGGAGGAGTTTCTGGCCTTGGGCCCATGGATCATCCAATCTGGCCTCCATCTAAGAAGGCACCCCGACTCCTTCCTGGCCTCCGGTCCCCCCTTACCTGTTTTCGGGCTTCCCCGCTCAGGCGCACCCCACAAGGTTTGGCCATGCTGCCCCAGTTGCTAGATCTCAGGTCTCCCGGTTCGCCGCCTGGGCTTTCGCTTTCACTCCCCAGGTCCAGGCCCGCCCCCCTCAACCCCGCCCCTTTCCTTCTTTTCTCCCTCCCCCTAGCTGGCTGCAAACCGTAGGGAGCCCCTCAGCCATTCTCGGCCATTTGCGACTAGGAGAGGCGGTGCTGACTCGGTCGCAAGCCCAAGGGCTGTCTGAGGGAGGGGCTAGGACGAGTAGGATCTGAAAGACTGTGCAGGGGCTGTCCCTCCGAGAAGAGATGGGGCTTACAGGGAGGGGCCAGGGCCGTCAGGGGGAAATCCAGGGTGGGGGTGAGAGGGTGGAAGAATGGGAAAGGGGATGTTCAGTGATGGGGCTTTCTCTAGAAGGCTCGACTGAGGGGAGGGACCAGAGAGGAATGAGAGTGGGTGGGAGAAGTAATAGGAGGCAGGGTCTGGGGCTGAGAAGGGCTAGCAGGATGTGGAAGAAAAGCAGGTGTGGGGGCTTTCCCCGGCAGGGCTTCCAGGTTTCAGACCCACTAGAGAAGGGGCGGGACTGGCTTGAGCTAAGTCCGAGTCCCCGGCGGAGAGGATCCTCCCTGGTAGAGTGGAACGCCCCGGCTTGTGATCGGAGCATGGTCGATAGGTCCGGATAGAGGGAACTAAAGGTAACCCCGCTTCTGAGACTATGCAGAAAGGGGCGGAAGCAACCCAGAGGCTTGCGGGGAAGAACTACAACCGGCTTAGAAGCCGAGACAGTCTGGGGAGGGGCCTGGAGCCATTTACCACTTTCATTGGCTGGGACCTAGCCTCCCTTCTTGGCCACGCCCCCTTATTTCCTGACCACCAGTCTGGCTCCCCCCCACCCCCGCCTTCCCTAAACCCTAAACCCCTCCCGTTCCCCTGAAACTGGGTCGTAGTCCCGCCCTCTTCCCTGGTACTTCCTGTTCCCGGCTAACCCTGGCGAGGGGCCGGGGGCTAAGGATGACGTGGCCTGAGTGACCCCGGGGGACGGCGCCGATCGGGTTGGGAGGCAGAACCCGACTCCAGGAGGGAGGGGCGGCGGGAGGGCCTAGCGCAGCCTGCGTGGGGTCCCGGAGGGCGGCGGGGCTGGGGCTGACTCCTGTCTCAGGATGCCCGGGAAGGAGGAGGAGCGGGCGTTCCTGGCGGCCCGCGAAGAGCTGGCGAGCGCCCTGAGGAGGGATTCCGGGCGGACGTTTTCCCTGGAGCAGCTCCAGCCCCTACTGAACACCTCTCTGCCGCCAGCCGCCCGCTACCTGCAACTGGACGCCGCACGTCTGATCCGCTGCAACGTTCGCGGGGAGGTGAGGCCGAGCCCCGCTCGGGAGGGTGACCTGAGCCCCGGGCGGGGTTCACAGCACTCTGCTCTCTGATTGCTTTCAGCCCCGAAACTACCTCAACACCCTCTCTACGGCCCTGAACATCCTAGAGAAATACGGCCGCAATCTGCTCAGCCCTGAGAGGCCCCGGTACTGGCGCGGGGTCAAGTTTAATAATCCTGTCTTTCGAAGTACGGTGGATGCTGTGCAGGTGAAATCCCTGGGTCCTTTATGGAAGGAGACATGACCGGGGCTGGAGGTTGGCCAGAAATGGCCTGAGGCTGTGCTGAAAATAGGGAGGGATCCAGTCCTATTGGGGAGGGATGGTGATGGATTGTGAATGTATGGCAGGGGGGCCGGGATGTTCTGCGATTGTATGGCTACACAGAGGAGCAGCCAGATGGGCTGAGCTTCCCTGAGGGGCAGGAGGAGCCAGATGAGTACCAAGTTGCTACAGTCACACTGGAAGTACTGCTGCTGAGGACAGAGCTTAACCTACTTTTACAGGTGAGATGTCTCCAGTCCTGAGGAGCTGGGGAGCCCAGCCCGACTCCAGAGCTATTCTGGGGACTCCGTGTTATGCATAGTCCCCATAGCAATCTGGGAGCTTCCCATGTTGTTCTCTCCACCAATTTGTGGGGACCAGGACTTTGGGAGAGGGTCTGGTTCTAGGGCTGGAGGTGGGAACTCTTATCTTGTTTACAGAATACTCACCCAAGACAACAAGCACTGGAGCAGCTGCTGAATGACAAGGTTGAAGAAGATGTAAGCAAGGCAGGAACGAGATTCTGGGGCCTGGCGAACAAAGGGGACAGGTTGTGGGACTCTGACCCCAAACATTTACCCATGCTATCCCTTTTCTCTTCATGTGCTGCAGCTCTCAGAGTTTGCCCTGCTGCTGAGAGAGATTGCTCCTGGCCCCCTCACTACACCCTCTGCCCCAGGTATTATTGAGCCTATATTGGGGGGGAACAATGTTAATAGATCATATTGATGGAAATTTGGGGCCTTCCTCTGTCTTCTTGGTTAGCTCCCTTTGTTTTTTTAAAAGAAATTAAAATTGCTTCCTTGGGACCAGATACAGTGAAATATCTGTGATTTGTCCCCCTTCACAGCAGATTCAAATGTAACTGGTCTTTTTCAGAAAGATACTCTGTCCTTTCTCCTGTTCTCCAGGCTCTACTCCTGGTCCCTGCTTCCTCTGTGGTTCTGCCCCTGGCACACTGCACTGCTCAGCCTGTAAACAGACCTTGTGCTCAACTTGTGATTGCCTGTTTCATGGGCACCCATCTCGTGCCCATCACCTCCGCCAGACCCTGCCAGGCACCCCCCAGGCCACTCACCTGACCCCCAGGTGAGAGACCTTCTCTCTTGGGTGCATGTGAAATTGAGAGAACTTCCAATTACTTGTATGTAGGAGGTGCCTGGTTCTGTGCTAAAGACTGTTTCATAGAGAACGAGCTGGCAGTTAATACTCTCCAGGACATCAGAGGCATATATGTCAAGCAAGTCGTAGTCATAGCAAAATAATTATGATGTGTAAATAGATGTTAGGAGGATGCTTAGGCTAAAGGATCAGCTCAATCAGTTGGCAGTATTATAAGCACTGAAAATAGGCCAGGCCCTGTGTTGGTGATATCTACCAGGAGCATAGCAACGTTAAACTGTCGTTTAACCATTGAACAGGCTATGGGTATGGGAGTGTTCCAAACAGGGAGAACAATATGGGCAAAGGCCTGGCTGGGTATGAGGGATGGCTAGGGGTAAGGGACCAAAACATCAGCCCCTCTCTCCTCCCCCCAGAAGGCCATGTCTGCTTTTCCATTACAGCTTACCTGCCTCAGCTCCATCACGGCCTCAGTCGACCTCCCATCTGGCCCTGGGAGACAGCTCTCTTTCTTCCCCTGATCTTGCCCGTCTGCCCTGGCACTGTGCTGCCTGTGCCATGATAAATGAACCTTGCTCAGTGCTCTGCGTGGCCTGTGATCGGCCCCGAGGCTGTAAGGGGTTGGGGACTGAGGGTCCCCAAGGGGCTGGGGGTCTAGAACCTGAGATTGCACGGGGTCGCTGGGCCTGCCAGAGCTGCACCTTTGAGAATGAGGCAGCAGCTGTGCTGTGTGCCATATGTGAACGGCCTCGCCTGGCGCAGCCTCCTAGCTTGGTGGTGGATTCTCGGGACGCTGACATTTGCCTGCAGCCCCTTCAGGTAACCTGTTCTTGCCCTTCCAGCTCTTTATCTGAACCTGTTACCACAGGCCATTCTCTACTTCCTCTTCCCTGTTTTCCTTCAGTTCCCCTATGTCTTTCCCCCAGCTCCCTGTATTCCCACCTTGAGCCTCAGCCAGATTTCAATGGGATAATTCTTTCTGCCTTCTCAGCAGGGGGATACTTTGCTCTCCTTTGCCCAGACTCAAGTCTGGTACTGTATTCACTGTACCTTCTGCAACTCGGGCCCAGGCTGGGTGTGCGCCATGTGCAACCGGACCAGCAGCCCTATCCCAGTACAGCACAGCCCTCGGCCCCATGCCAGATCTTTGGAAGAGGGACTCCATGTGCCAGGGCCCCCACGACGCCTCAGTGCCCCCCTGCCCAGTTCCTGTGGGGGCACTGAGAAACAGCGCCAAGACAAGATGCGGGAGGATGGTCTTCAGCTAGTGGTCAAGATCCGGGTAAGGATTTGGGCCTAAGATGAGGTGGGGCTGAGCTGGTGGGAGAAGGGAGAGGCTGCAGTTGAGGAATCAACTTCTTCTAGAACTGGTCATTATTAACAGCACTGCTCACATGACCCCTGTCTGAGCTCAACCAATGTCAGCATTTTGGTTCAAACTCAGTGTGGGTGGAGCACGCTCTTCCTCACAGACTCTGTCTGGGTGGGTCTGTGTCTTAGGAAGGGGAAGCTGCAGGTGCCTGCCCGGAGGAGGTCTTCTCGGCGCTGCAGTACTCAGGCACCGAGGTGCCCTTGCAGTGGTTGCGCTCAGAGCTGCCCTGTGTGCTGGAGATGGTGGCTGAGCTGGCTGGGCAGCAGGACCCGGGCCTGGGTGCCTTTTCCTGTCAGGAGGCCCGGAAAGCCTGGCTGGACCGTCATGGCAACCTTGATGAAGCTGTGGAAGAGTGTGTGAGGGCCCGGCGGAGGAAGGTACCGGAGGCAGTGCTGGAGATGGGACAGGGTTGTGCGTCTCAGAGCCTCTCACACTCTCCTTTGCTTCCTTTTTACCTCTTCACTCCTTCTCTCCACCCCCCATGGACAGGTGCAGGAGCTCTGGTCCTTGGGCTTTGGGCCCGAGGAGGGGTCTCTTCATGCATTGTTCCAACACGGGGGCGACGTGGCCAGGGCCCTGACTGAGCTGCAGCGCCAGCGCCTGGAGCCCTTCCACCGGCGCCTCTGGGACAGTGGCCCTGAGCCCACCCCTTCCTGGGACAGTCCAGATAAGCAGGTGCTGGAGGAGACGAAGGGCCCACTATCAGGAGCAGGGGACGCCTGAGGGGTAGGGTCCCTAGGGTCTGACAGTCACTTCTCCCCTCTACCTGAATCATGTTGCAGAGCCTAGTGAGACGACTTTTGGCAGTATATGCCCTCCCCAGCTGGGGCCGGGCAGAGCTGGCTCTGTCGCTGCTGCAGGAGACACCCAGGAACTATGAGTTGGGGGACGTGGTGGAAGCTGTGAGGCATAGCCAGGACCGGGCCTTCCTGCGCCGCTTGCTTGCCCAGGAGTGTGCGGTGTGCGGCTGGGCCCTGCCCCGCAGCCGGGTAAGCCCCTGCCCTCTGAGCCTGGCCTTAGAATTACTCTATTCCTTTTGGGCCTTCCCCCACACATACCCTCTTCTATCCCAGTCCCTGTCTCTGATCCTGTCTTTTGCTTAGTAGTTGCTGTGTCTCTCTGAAGGCTTTTGGGAAGGAGACAAGAAGAGTGGGCCACCCCTCTGCTTTTTTTAATATTCTATAATGGAAAACTTTAAACATACAATAATAGAGAAAACTGTATAACAGGTTCCTTTCTCCACGCCCCTTTCTCCCACCAAGCTTCAACAATGGATATGGCCAATCTTTTTTACCTGCAGACACAGTGGATTATTTTAAAGCAAATCTCAGGCATCATATAGTTTGTAAATATTTCAAAAGGTATCCCTAAAAGATAACATAGCTATAAATGCCATTCTCTCCCTCTCTCTCTCTCTCTCTCTCTCTCTCTCTCTCTCTCTCTCTCTCTCTCTCTCTCTCTCTCTCTCTCTCTCTCTCTCTCTCACACACACACACACACACACACACACACACCTGACAAATTCTTCAATATCAAATAAGCAGTTGGTAGGAACAGGCCCCTCTTACCTCCTGAGCCCCATACTGTCTGGAGTGACAGATCTTTAGCTAAATACAGTTCAGTTTATCTAGGCTGACTATTTTTTTGTTTGGTTTGGTTTTAACTCTATCTAACAATAATAGATTCACAGGAATTTGTACAAGTTACAGAGTCCTGTATGCTTCTACAGAGCCCGCTGTCAAGACCAAGAAATGGATGTCAGTACAGTGGCAGCCAGATTGCAGATCTTGTTCTTTTTTCACGTGTGTCCGTGCTTCTCTGCAGTCTTATCCCATGTATAGATCATATAACCAGCACCAGGCAAGAACTCCATCACTGGCCCTCATGCTTCCCCTTCACTCATAATCTTCCTCTCCTCCCAGCCCCTCACGACCACTCATTTGTCCTCCATCTCTGCAAGTTTGTTAGCTCCAGAATGTTATCCACGTGTTTGCTTTTTCTTCCCCACAAAGGAAGCCCTTATTGGAGGTATAACATGAAATCAAACAAAGTGTGTATAGACACAAACTACATCAAGTCGTAACACAGCAAAGGACAAAGTAAAAACAGAAAACAAACTGGCAGCTATACAGAGGGGCACAGTTGTGTCTTGAATCCTAGCAAGTCTTCTATAAAATGATCACCTGAGAGCACAGAAAATCAGTCTTCTGTGTCATCCTGGGAGATGGGTTATATTAGCACCTCCTTTTGTCTTTGCCAGTCACCTCCTTTAGTGTGGCTGGTGATTGTGGCGGTGACTGCTACCCCTTTGAGATGCCTTACCATTAAGTGCTCTGTTGGCCTCTGTACCCCACATTTCCTGTCCAAATCCATAGTCCCAACAGTTACACCCCGTAAAGTCATAGCTGCATGGCCTCTGTAGTTTTGACCACCACCATGGGCCCTATTGTAATTTCCATAATAGTTATTAAATAATAGTTATTAAATTCTTGGTTCCAGTTTTGGCCCTGACCTTGGCTACCACCCCGAGTACCACCTGGTCCACCAGCAGCAGCACCCTTTCCTCCTTTTGGTTGTTTTTGCTGCCTACATTCCTCTTTGGGTTGTGCAACTTTGACTTCACACTTCCCAGAACCATTGTGAATATGTCTGCTATTTCTAGCAATTTCTTTACTGGTTCTTGGTCTATATAAATGATAAAATATTTCACTTGTATATTTCACGGGAAGTTCATCTCCAAAGTCTCCAAAATACTTTTTAATTTGTTCTTTAGAAGTACCTGGGCTCAATTCACCCACAAAAAACTTACTGGAGAGGGGGTCCATTCCCTTAAAGCTTGGACGGCCCTTTTGGGGTCTATTAATGTGCTATCCAGTTTGCATTCTTTCAGTGCCAAGACCTTCTCTACATTAACAGCATCTTTGAAAACTGCAAATCCAAACCCTCTTAATCTTCCAGTGACTTGATCTGTTTTAATTGTGTACTCTACACTTTCCCAATCGAGGCAAATACCCAGTCTTTCTTGCTTGGATCCCAGCTCAAGCCTCCAACAAACATTTTACTGTCTTCCTGTTGATTCTTGCATGCATTGATCTTGGATCCCTCTGTGAATCCCTCTCTGTTGCTGTACTCACCTGCATCTTACACGTGGCAGAGTTGTTGGCGGGGGAGAAGGGAGGGCCAGTGTCCGAGTTGCCGTGGCCAAGTGTTGTATGGAGCTGGATTTAAAATGGTGGCGGGAGAGTTGTGTGTTTGCTTTTTAATTAAATGTGAACACCTTCCCAGACTCAGGTGTCACCATTGCATTATCTGTTTTCTTCCACTTGACTGTCTTGACATTTGAGGTTGCTACCCAGTGGCCTAGTGGTTAATTAGACCCTTGTTTCTCAGTGGACATCTGACTTCTGCCTTTCCTAGGCTGGCGACTATGGCCTCTGACCCCTTCTCTCCTCCTTACTTTCTAGATGCAGGCCCTGACTTCCTGTGAGTGCACCATCTGCCCTGACTGCTTCCGCCAGCACTTTACCATTGCCTTGAAGGAGAAGCACATCACTGACATGGTGTGCCCTGCCTGTGGCCGCCCTGACCTCACCGATGACACACAGCTGCTCAGCTACTTCTCTACCCTCGACATCCAGGTACCGCAGTCTCTAGGCCTCGGGGTGTCCTGAGTTTCGATCAGGAACCCCAGCCACCCACCACTTCTGTATCCTGTCTTCAGCTTCGGGAGAGTCTGGAGCCAGATGCCTATGCACTATTCCACAAGAAGTTGACTGAGGGTGTGCTCATGCGGGACCCCAAGTTCTTGTGGTGTGCCCAGGTCAGTGACCTGCCCAGAGGAGCTGGCTGGGGGGGCAGGGTGGTGCAGGTCAGGCCTCCGACAGCTTTATGCTCTTGCACCCACAGTGTTCCTTTGGCTTTATATACGAGCGTGAGCAGCTGGAGGCGACGTGTCCCCAGTGTCACCAGACCTTCTGTGTGCGCTGTAAGCGCCAGGTGAGGCACACCCGTTCTTTCAGACGTGCGTACTGAGCTGCTGGCAGGTCCTGTGTTAGCCTCAGAGGCTGTGCTGGAGAACAGTAGATGCGAGCTCTGGGTTCGAAGAGCTTACAGACTAGTCAGGGAAACCGGCACGGGAAGGGAGAAGAATGAAGGAGAGAGGGAGGGTGAAAATAAAGGTGAAGGGCGATGGAAGGAGAGAGGACATAATTCTCCATAGGCCTAAGTTCTGTGAAAGAAATGGATAAGAATCCAAGATTAGGAAAATCAGAATGGCCCAACTTACAATAGAAAGGTGAGACAAGTAGTCCCTAAAATGGCTTCATTTAAGCTCAGACCTGCAAGCTGAGAAGCCATATGTAAAGAGTATTCGGGACAGAAGGAAAACAGGTGGGAAGAGAGTCAGGGAAGAGCACTGTGTGGCTGCAGCCTAGGAGCGAGGGGGAGTGGGCAGGCGCTGGCAAGCATTGTGGGCAGGCGGTGCCCGCGAGGCCTTGTGGCCAGGTGAGGAAGGCGTTCACCTTCCATTCTAAGACTAAGCTAGTCTTCGACACCGAAAACTTGCGCCTGTGTTATAAGACACAATAAAAAGATGAACCGCCGAGACCCTCTCACCAGACCTCAAAATTAGAACACTCACGACACCATTGAAAGTGCCAACTTACACTTTTCAAGGCACTTCAGCTGTAAGGTGGAGAATGGACCAGAGGGGAGCAGGACTGGAGGTGGAGAAAGTAGTAAACAAAGCAAGTAATTGAGGCAAGACCTGACCTGGCCTGGAGTAAGATGGTCACAGTAGGGATGAGAAAAGGAGGTCGTGTTGACATGGGCTTGGCTGGGGGGAACATGAGAAGGTACGAGGAAATGAAAGAATCCAGCTTGGCCCCTCAGTTTGGGGCTTGAGCCAGTGGTGTCTGACAGTGACATGTGTGGACCCCGGCTTATGCAAGGAGGGGCCTGGATGAGCCTTCCCGTGACGCCAGCTTGCTTCCTTCGGGCAGTGGGAGGAACAGCACCGAGGCCGCAGCTGCGAGGATTTCCAGGACTGGAAGCGCAACAATGACCCAGAATACCAGGCCCAGGGCTTGGCTATGTATCTTCAGGAAAATGGCATTGGTGAGGCTGCCCCACTAGACCTGTAGTCTCTCATTGCCAGGCGCTCTGTTTAGGGCCTTGCAGGAGGGGCCATCCCGGACTTGATCTGCTGTCCCTTGCAGACTGCCCCAAGTGCAAGTTCTCATACGCACTGGCCCGAGGAGGCTGCATGCACTTTCACTGCACCCAGTGCCGCCACCAGTTCTGCAGTGGCTGCTACAATACCTTTTACGCCAAGAATGTGAGCCCAGAGAATGCCCAGGGATGGAAATGGGTGGGGGGCTTATTGGGGATGAGGGGCAGAAGCCAGTGAGGAGTGGCCCAGGGGAAGAGATGAGGAGGCCGGGGGTATACAGCACCTCTCTCTATCCCTTCTCTCCCTTTGCTTGCTCCAGACCCTCGAATGTCTCCATCTCCCCTCACCCCCAAACCCTTCACACCGAGGTTCCTGAACGGCCAGGTTCCCAATAGTCTCCAACTTCCCCTCTCCCATCTGGGTTTCTGCCAGAAATGCCCAGACCCTAACTGCAGGGTGAAGAAGTCCCTGCACGGCCACCACCCCCGAGACTGCCTCTTCTACCTTCGAGACTGGACTGCCCTCCGGCTCCAGAAGCTGCTACAGGTCAGGGGTGGCCAGCCTGGCTGGGTTTGCGGTTCTTCCAGAGAGGAGGGCCCAAGGTGGCCAGAAGGGAAGGGCCCTGTGCTGGGAAGTTCAGTGCGCTGGCATCAAATCCTAACGCCCACTTGCCTGCTCCTTCTCAGGACAATAACGTCATGTTTAACACGGAGCCCCCGGCAGGGGCACGGGCAGTTCCTGGAGGTGAGTGTTAGGGCAGACCTTGAGCCTCTGGGGGCCTTGTTTCTCCCTCTGTAGTGTGGGGGCCACATCCATCTTGCAGCCAAGCTATTTTTACCTAAGGCCACATTACAGCACCTGGTACCTCCATACTAATTTCTTTCTCCCAATCTCAAATAGTAATGTTTTATGAGTTAACTTGAGTATTTAATGAGACCTGCTAGTTACATTATTTTAGTTTCCATGAGTGCCAAAGAAAGATGATACATGTGGTTCTAATCTTCCCCCCTTCTTACTCTCCATAGAGAAAAACCTTCAGCATAATCTGTGCAAGATCTCAGTCACAATCAGAAGAGCAAGGCAGTGAGTCTGGGCTCAAAGCCAGCTCGGACAAACACAGGGGCAGCCAGGTCTCCGCTCCTCTCTGGCCTGCTGTGATGGCAGATCCAAGTACCCCCTCCCACCTATAACCCCCACTTAGGGCAGGCCTCCTGTTCTCACTCTGCCTGGAAGCTGCCTCCCATACCTCTGTCCATCCCAGTTCCGGCTTCCTTCCAACCAAGGGTCCCTTCTTTCCCTTACCTTAGGTGGCTGTCGAGTGATGGAGCAAAAAGAGGTTCCCAATGGGCTCCGGGATGAAGCCTGTGGCAAGGAGACTCCAGCTGGCTATGCCGGCCTCTGCCAGTGAGTGCCAGACAGGACATGGAGCATGGTATTGGGCTGGTGGGCAGAGGAGCAGTAAGGGTCTGCCTGGGAAGTAAAGTGGGTCTCTGCAAGCAGTAGATTCTGTAAGGAAAGGGGAGGGAGGGGGCTCTCTGTGCTAGTTACGCTGCTAGGTGAGGGCTGTATGGTAGTGTGCGAGGTACACTTGGCTAATATCAGCCAAAAAAGAACAAGTATTCAGTCCTCTCACCTCTCCAGGGCACACTACAAAGAGTATCTCGTGAGCCTCATCAATGCTCACTCACTGGACCCAGCCACCCTGTATGAGATGGAGGAGCTGGAGACGGCTGTGGAGCGCTACCTACATATGCGCCCCCAGCCGCTGGCTGGGGAGGATGCCCCCACCTACCACACCCGCCTGTTACAGGTAAAGGCTCCACCCAACCTCACCTCTGACCCCACACTCTGGAAGTCCCTGGTCCAGCCTGTGTCTGAGCTCCAGACTTCCAGTATCATCATCTTCTCTCTCCTTCTGCAGAAGCTGACAGAAGAAGTGCCCTTGGGACAGAGTATCCCCCGCAGGAGGAAGTAGCTGAGGGCAGGAGTCCTGATGAGGGTCCCATAGCTGGACTCGCTCAGGAACAGCTTCTACACCAATAAAGAGGCATCTTCTTGCCCAGGCTTCTTGGTGGTCCTTCTTCCTGGCCCCACCATTTGGGGACATCAGGGAAAGGGTGAGGGGCAGTGAATAGAATTTTGCTGAAAGGGGCCCCTGCAGCCCACCACCTGACCCTCTCTCGACTCAGGGCCAGAAAGGAATTGACACCTTGGATGACCAAAGAGAGCCCTTGCATCCGGCCATAGGCTGCCTCCTTCCTTGCCGTCCCTCTTCTTTCTTCCAATTCAGCTGCTATTTGAGGGCACCTGCTGGGAACCAAGCAGGCACTATGGGGAAACAGATGCACTGGCGGTCCAGCACTATCCAGAGGCCTCGGGCCAGACTCCAGGACCTGGGTTCCTCCCTGCAGAAGCAGCACCATCAGATGGGTTCAAAGCAAGCAAGGAGTGTCTTAGGGAGGAAGGGAAATGAGCCCCAGCCTGCAGGTGCGCCCTCCTGCACTGGGAGCGGGAGTCTGACAGGGAGATCCTCGGACGCTGCTTCCCTCTAGTGGCCGCCGGCTGCTCAGCAACTCTGATCACGTGATTTCTGGGAAACGGACCTACCCGGAGAACTGAAACTTAGGGTGGGGACTGTAGACCGGGCGGAGAGATCAGGCACTGCCTAGCCAGCAGCTGAGTTGAGGTCATTTGAGCCTTGCACCGCCTGCACTGCGGCTCAGGTAAGATGGACCAAGGGCAGGTCAGTCTGGGTCCAGGGCTGGCTGGAAGTTTCAGTGGGTTTGGAGATGGGGTGGGGACCTCGGCTAGACAGGAAGAGAGAAGGCTGTAAGGCAGGCGGCAGGAGTCTGACCTGAGCAAGAGACTGACTGGGGGCCGGTGTCTAACCTTTAGGCAAAGGAGAGGAAGACCTGCGGTTGGGTTGTTGGGGAGGGCTCCTCACCAGCTCCCATTTATCTTGTTTTCTTGCCTTCTGGCCCTGCCTACTTCAGCTCCCTGCCCCACCTACCCATGCAGAATGGGTGTCAAAGGACAAGTTGTAGGGTGGTGAGTGAAGATGGTCCATGGGGCACCTCTGAAGCAGATAGAGCTTCTGCAAAAACTTGGGCAACTACACAGGCCCTCAGCAGGAACAGAGCCCCAAGAGAAGCCTCTTTTCCAAGCAATAGATTCCTAAAAAATCTTTTTTTTT